>PITA01004288.1:0-82024 GCA_004023965.1 Spilogale gracilis
GGGAGGGGGCACCTGGCTGCTCTCAAGATGATTCTAGTGTTTCAAAGTATAACTTTAATTCTATCATAGAAGATCTCCATCTTATCTGCAGGCTTTAGAATTGGTGCCTCCCCTGCTGAGACCTGAAGCACCATTTTGAGAGATGGAGGTGGAGGGGGGACAAGGGGGCACGGAGGCGAGGAACAAGGTAGGGAATAAGGGGGCAACCCAGAGGCAGGACGGCATAAGGCATGTCTGTGAAAGAACGAGAAATCCACAGCAGCACAAAACGTGTTTCAATAACCATATATTTTGCTTATTCTTGCCTTCCAAGCTCCCTAAGAATCTCTTGTGGACACCAGCGTCCTCTGTGTGGGAAGTGGGAGGTGCAGCTCACCACGCATCGTCAACGCCAGGAAACCATGCCTTCCAGAAGGAACTGTGCTGGGAGTGTGCACGGCAGGCTGAAGGGAGGGAAGAGGATGCGTGTAGACGATTCAGTGGCGAGTTGAGGCAGGAGGTGATGAGCACCTACGTCAGGAAGACGGCAGAAGGCTGGGGAAGGAGGGACGATGGACTTTTGATGGAGAATCCACAGGACTTGAGTTCAGATGAGTAAACGAGAGGTACAGAGAAGAGGAATGGGGAAATGAAAATGACTTTCAGAATCCGGTTTCCACTGGCTCATGCCTCCATGTGAGAGACGTGCAAGGATTCTTGCTTTGATGCTAGGAGACTAGTTGCAAAGCCAAAAAAACCCCCCAAACAAAAACCAAATGGCTAACCACAAGGCTAAATCTCCCAGTGCAGTGGCAGCTGAGTGCTCCGCAGGCATCTGGACTGGCCCCGGCCGGTGTGCATCCCTGGAGAAGGGCACATGCTGCGAAACAGATGAGCTTTCTCCCCTGCAGCAGGGGTGGGTGGTGACTAGAGGTCAGAGGTGCACCCAAAGCTGCTCCCGCCCCAGGGGGTCCTTCTCTTGGCTTTCTGTGTGATATTCTGGAGCTAAAAATATACTGACAAACTTGTAGTTTGCCTAAAAGTAGTCTCAGTATCTCAAGGACGGCCCTCCTCTGGACCCGGCAGCCTGGGGAGAGAACGCGTCCTGCTTCGCTCCCATGACGTCGGTGACGTGAGTCGTTCAGATGCAGCGACACTGTCTGTCTACCTCCCCTGCGGGCTCTGGACCAGCGTGGCGGCGGGCACAGAGCGGGGCCTCGGGAAGTGGGAGCGAGAGAGTGAACGTGGGTGTGCATTCTGGAGCACGTGCAAAGGATCGAAGACGTGCCTCTCCACGTCCCCCGTGACCCACGTGTCCCGTGACGGACGCAGGGTACGCATCTACAGGAATCCCAAGTTGTTGCCTCTAGAGATCAAAGCTTCTTAGATTTGAGTTTATGAGACCATAACTAAGAGGCTCAGTCATGTCTCCTTGGCCCCAGTCTGACATTTTTGAGGCACACCCGGCTGTGTGTGCCTCGCTACAGACCGTACCCCAGAAAATGTGGAGGTGCCCATGCCCATACGGTCACACCTCCATGTGCGACGCCGTCACCGAGCGGCAGAGCCAGGCAGCGTGGGGACTGAGGCTTTCTTTTTAGCAAAAAGTACGAAAACAAAATTAAGTACAGGGAGTGGAATGGGCCCCTCCCAGAGTGAGCCCCTGAACCACAATGTCGCCGGGCTTCCGGGAGAAGCCACCTCCGTGCCGCCCGTCGATCTGAATGCTGGACCCAGGTTCCACACACGCCATTCCAAACTGTCTGTGGGTGATGGCCGGCGCCCGGCCAGGCTGCCCTGGGCAGGACGGGGCCTCGTCTTAAGGCACTGGGCACGTGGCAGAGTCTATACCGCCTTCTGCGTCCCAAGGCTGCAGTACAGCCGAGGTGTTTTTGCTCTAAGCCTGAGAAAAACCCTTGACTTCTGATGACTGTTCCACCAACTTCTGCTCCTTCTCATCTGACCTAAAGTCTGCTACAGACACGGACGTCACTGGTGACTTCCCGTAGCGGGGACCTGTGGCTGTGTTCCTCCTTGGGTGTTACTCTGCTTCCTTCCACATCCGGCCACCCGCGGCTCCCCGCAAACAGCCGGCATGTGTGGACGCAACGGGCCCCCCATCCCCGGCGGCCACGCCTGAATCACAGAAGCTCCGCACCGCCTGCCCGCCGCTCCCCCAGGATCAGGGTGGGCACCTGACAGACAGCAGCAGAGGGGACATGGGGCCTGCTCTACCACACCGTGCTCCTTTTACCGATCCAAGATCTTGATTAAAAGACTTCGAGGGTATATTTTTAAATAGAAGATTGAGAAAAGGGCTTCTCAGCCGGTAGCAGTCAGAGGGAGCTAGCTTTGTACATTTCAGTTGTCACCACCACTGTGACACTGAAGGAAAAGTAACTTAAAAATACAGGAGGGACGCCTGTGTGGCTCAGTCGGTTACGCATCGATCTCAGGGTCCTGGGATCGAGCCCTGCACTGGGCTCCCTGCTTAGCGGGAGCCTGCTTGCCTCTCTCCCTCCTCCTCCCCCAGCTCATGCTCTCTCTTTCTGACAATAGATAAAATCTTTTTAAAAAATAAGAAACTGAAAGACTTTCTCCTAAAGTCCACGACACTCCAACATCTCAACATACTACTATGGGAGACCTCTATCCACTCAGAAGCAGCATTCGTGAATAGAAACTAATATAGCATTTCTTTTTTTTTTTTTTTAAGATTTTATTTATTTGACAGAGAGAAACACAGCTAGAGAGGGAACATGAAGAGGAGGAGTGAGAGAGAGAGAAGCAGGCTTCCCGCCGAGCAGGGAGCCCGACGTGGGGCTCAATCCAGGGACTCTGGGATCATGACCTGAGCTGAAGGCAGAGGCTTAAGGACTGAGCCCCCCAGGCGCCCCCCCTTCCCTAAACTTCTTAAATATTATTACCAAAGATTATTAATTCTTGAAATTCAAGATACACTTCCCTCTCTCAAACTGTGACACACCCAGTACGGGAAATGTTATCGCTTGCTAAAACTAAGTAGAAACCAACTCTCAAACTTAACACTTTTTAAGAAATCAAACTCCACTTAGAAATGCCTTTTTCAAAACAGAAATTTGAAATAAGGCAGGATAGGACCTTTGTTCAATCAAAGAGATCCCTGTGTTTATCCAGTTAGATAGTAAACTAAGGACAACACTAAGGAAGTGTTCACTTTGATTAACATGGGCTATTCCCCTGCCCCTCCCCGTGTAAATCTCACTGTATCCTCCATTAATTTCTAAACATTCTTGCTAATTCTTAAAGCATTCTAATTTTCAAAAGTACAGCTTATCAAATCCTATTAAAGTAATAAATCTGTTAAAGTAGAACCAAGCAAACAAAAACCACTTTGATGTTCATGAAGCCTCTGGGTCAGATTTCAATCAGGTGGAGATAAATGAAGACTTCAGAAAAAAGAACTCCATCTGGCTAGATGGTAACAGCAGTCCACCTTGAACGAGGCCTTCCCTGAGCAGTTACCCGAGCGCTGCTAGGAAGAAGGAAGAGGAGCCTCACTGTGCAGGAGCACATGTGGTGGGTGGGGGTCAAATGGGACCGGTGCTAGGGGCAGGAAGCGCCCTGGTTCTGGGCTCTAATTCCACCTCCATCGCAGGAGTTGGAGGCAAATGATTTGTCCTGAAAATCACCCAAGAAATGGAGATACGCTTAGTATTTTCACATCACGGGCTGTTAGGAAGATCGAGTGAGATAGGCATATTAAGTTTTTTGAGTACGTAAAACTCAAGATTAACACATTCCATAGTGTTTGCGGTTCTCATAGAATTGGAAAACTGTCTCAAGTAGTCTTTTTGTAAAATTATAGCCACTATTTTATTTGCTTCTCAAATACGATTAATTGATCTCGGCTATTCCTGTCCCTTCTGTGTCATCAGGGGACACGCGGTATATAATGAACATGCACAGGTTTCAAATCTGGCAGGGCAGAAACCGAATCCAGGGTCAGACATTCAGCAGCTGTGTGACCTTGGGCAGGTGGTGTAAACCCCCGAAGCCTAGCTACCTCTTCTACCAAGCAGAGATACCAGAATCTACCGTAACATGAGGTTAAGAGCGGTCGAAGGAATCCGCCCAGTGCCTGGGTCGGGTGTCCGGAAAGCAGAAGGTCTACACAAAGGGCTATCCATCCCAGGAGTGTGCCTGGAACATGGGGACGGCCAGAGTTCCCCACAGCACTTGTCACCAGCACTGAGATGAAAACGTCTTGTCCTGAGGACTACCCTCGCACACGCTAACCCGCGGCAGAGAAGCTACACCTCTCTCTGTGGAGTGAGCCCTCTGCAATGGCTCTTAACTAAAACCGTCTCATATGCCAAGGGAAACATGAACTCCATAATTTCTGAAGCGGGGTTCACCAGTCACATGTGCCAGGGGCTCATTTTGATTTCTGCTTTTTCCCTTGATACTTAGTTTTGTCACCTTTTTTTCAAGGAAACAGGAAAGGGGTCACTCTCCACCCCACGAAGGTTTTATGTCTGTGCCCAGCCTGAACCAGCCAGCTCCCCTCCCCCCTCTGTCTGCTTCCTCTTGTGGTTGTTTTCCCAGGACGCAGTCAGACGGGACCTCCTGTAGGAAAAACTCTCTCAACCAGCACACAGCCCCGGATGAGTGAGGCGCTGCCCCTCGGTGGGGCTGGGCGCCCCGCTGGCCGGCCTCCGTCCCAGCACTCGTCAGTGGTGGTAAGTGGCCCGTCTGCCCCCGCGTGACCCCATGTGCACTCCTGCCCAGGGCCCAGCGCCGAGGGGGAGGCCGGCGGTGGCTGAAAGCTGTCTGCCTTTCTACCTGCTCCTTAGTACTACAGACGCACATTTTATACAGGCATATAAACTGGCATTTACCTGTTCTAGGATTTCTTATTAGACTGTGGGGTAGATGGAACAGAGGGTCAAGCATCGTCGATGCCACATGGTGTAACAATAAAATAGCACAAACAGAGAAAAACTTGCCCACGGAGAAGTGGCATGGTGCATGAGCATTCTGTTGCCACTTTAGTAAATTACCACAAACCTCAGGTTTTAATACAAATCCATTTGCTTGCAGTTCTAAAGGTTGGAAATTCTAAAATCAAGGTGTCGGCAGAGCTGGCTTCTTTCTGGCAGTTCTAGGGGAGAATTGGTCTCCTTGTGCTTTATCTAGCTTCTAGCGGCTTCCTGTATTCACTGGCTGGGGGCCTTTCTCTCCAGTTTCAAAGCCAGTAGTACAGGCTTTACAGTGAGGACCCTTGTGATTAACGCTGGGCCCGCGGGGAAAACCCAGGATGATTTCTCATCTCGGCCTTTAACTGAAAAATACCTGAAGCTCCCTTTTGCCACGTAAGGCGGCACATTCACAGGGCGCTGGGATCAGGACATGGGTCGTCCTGTGTGCGGGCGCACGCTATTGTGCCTACCTCTCCTGGCACGTGTGACTTCCCCACGGCCTCACTGTCCCACCGGAAGGTGTGATCAGTTCAGGCACAGCTGAATCAGCTGCAGGAGAGGATGCACTGCAAGAGAAGCCCGATGTCCTCTGTGTTACAGGGACAAGGGGCGCAAGGCACCTCCCGGTCAATGTCCCGCGAAGCCACCGTGTCTGTCCTGCTCATAGCTTCTGCAGCCGAAAGAGATAAGGACCCAAAGGAGGTGGTCAACGGATGTTCTCTGAAGGGGTATTTCTACTTCCATGTGCTCCTTTCCACTCTATGTTTATATTTTTATCCCGGTGCAAACATCTGAGTCTTTTCTTGGGAGATGGCTGGGTCTGGCCTTCCAGTGCAGAGTCACGCCGCTCAGAGGCCTCTCCTGCAGCTTCTCCTCCCTCTTACTTACACCTTGCAATGTGGCCACAGCGCCAGAAGGCTAAGGATCTAGAAGGGCAGGTGGACGATGGCCTCTACATGAAAACACTAAGTAGAGAAGAAGCTTTTAGGCACTGGTCACCACGTGCCCAACACAGTTCTAAGCAGTCTATATGCATTCTTCCTTCCTTCCCCCCAAATTCCCGGTGAAGCTGTGAACGTTACTGAATCCCAACTTGCCCAGCTGATGGGGAGCAGGTATCCATGGGGAAGCCGAGGGAGCTTGGCTTCAGTCACCTGTGTTCAGCCTCGGTAACAACATATCAGGCACATTGCTAACACCATATAGATAAGTGAGGGAAACCAAGGCGCGGCACATCACATGGCTGTCGGGATCGAGATTCCTTCCAAGCTGACTGCACCCCTTTACTCGCTACCGCGTCTCACGGATGCAATAGTGTTGTTCTGCATTTCTCTACAGAAGACCATGCCAGGAAAGCCAGGTCAGGCCCTGTGGGGCCACTGTACCCCACCTGTCCTGCAGTTCTGAACCATGCTGAGACTTTGTAAATGGGACCTGGAGGTGGCAGAGTGCTGCATTTTCTCTGAACACACACACACACACACACACACACACACACACACACACACGGATCTGCTAACATTAGAACATGTTGCAAAATGTGTTTTAATGAGGAACAGTTGGCCTGGTTCTGCTCAAATAAAAGATATCCCTGGAAGAGAGTCGCCACCTGTCTTCCCATCTTGCTGTGCAGCGTCTAAATGAGCTCTTCTGTCCCCGACACCTGCAGGTGTTGCCAGGGCCCTGTGATCACGTCCACGAGCCAGCTGCCTTCCACAGACTGACAGACATCCTTGTCCCCGGGCTGTGGGTCCTCACCCGCTACGAGGACATACAGGGCAGTGAGGGTGCCAAACTGTCTTTCTCACTACTTTCCGAGACAATTCCTCAAACGGGGAGCATCTTAATATCATATAATTAGGAGCGCCCGATCATCTCTGAACCGAAGATCTTAGTAGTTTCTAGTTCTTGAAGTTTCTGTGAAGAATGTTCTATGTGTCGTCCATCATCCTTGTTGGTACACTGGCATGTAATGAGCTCCACAAATTAAACCCGGAATTAGTCACACCTTTTCATTTATTTGGGGAGAGTATTTACACGATAAAACCTCTGTGACAGACTTACATGACAAGAGCAAGTCCTATCAGACTTTGGACACAGGCAATTCTAAATTTGACATTATTCATATGTAACCCCCGCCCCCCCGCATCCTTTCACTTCAAATGCGTAATTGCTCTCGGATCATTAACATGGCAAAAAAAATTTTTTTTAAATCAGAACATACCCTCACACACAAAATCACTACGCTCTTGTTTTATAGCTTGTTTTGGTGACAGCAGAGTAAATACAAGGCTTTGCTAATAAGGCCAAAAATAAATTATTAAACTATCTGCCATATGATCAAATGCACTTCAGATTCTATTCTGAATAATTCTGCCTTGACAATCACCAAAGGAAGAACTCGCTTGTGTGTCTGCCTGGTCTGGGCGGCCCCTCTCTTTCAGGGCATCCAATCCTCTGACTTGAGCGGACCACCAGTGAAAGAAAGAGATACTCACACCAAAAACCAAAGCTCAGCATCAATGCATCACCTAATGATTATCTGCTGTGAGATCGTAATTTGCCTGGCTCGAGAGATCCAAAAACAACTCTTAGGCTCTGAACATCTTTTAATGCGTTCAAAATATTATGTGTAAATTTTTTCTCATAGCTCAAAGGCACTGTTAGGGATGGAAGGGGAAGGTACTAGGGATGAAGACAAAAATGTCTGATAGCTCACAGCTCAAGATAAATTAGAGTTTAGCATCACCTTCTTGCTTTCTTTTTCCAACCAAGCCTGCACATATGGCCCACGCAGGAAAGCTATCAACACCAAGTATGTGATCAATGCAGGGAAATTATGTTAAATATACATTCCGCAGTGCCGTATGCTTTCAGAAAAGACCCTCAAAAATGTCCTGACTCTATAGAGTCTGCTTTAAATACAAAATCGTCTTCATACCTGAAGGTCACCTCTATCATGATTGCATTTTAATTCCCAAAGTATGGGCTTAAGGAAGCACTTCTTAACATAAGTATCCCTAAAGTAAACTGTTGCCTCGGACCCCCATAATCAGAAATGAACAACGCTGGCAGTCTAGCCTTTGTAAGGCCTCCTCAACCCTCCAGTTGAGGGCTTCTACCTGAATTCTGTCATCTTCTTTAAAGTCCCTAATCGGTCTTTAACTTGGCACCCTGTGTCCATTCAAGTGCCGGATGCTGGCCTAGTTCCTGGCTTGTTACATTTACTGAATAAATGCGTGTAATGCAGAGTAGAGGAAGGGGATCTAGAATTAGTAACACAGCATAAAAAAAATCTCTGCCCACAGTGGGGCATTGTCCTTTGTCTACACATAATCTTCTCAGTTCTACAAAAACCAGGGGTTGTGAGCTTTGCCGGAAAGGGATGTTATCAAAGGTCTGCCGTCTTAGCTGGAGATGCACTTATTTTTACTTCTTACTCATTGTGATTTAAGTTTCCTCCTCCTCCTCCTTCTCCTCCTCCTCCTCCTCCTCCTCCTTCTAAGATTTTATTTATTTATTTGACAAAGAGAAATACAGCTAGAGAGGGAACACAAGCAAGGGGAGTGAGAGACAGGGAAGCAGGCTTCCCGCTGAGCAGGGAGCCCGATGCGGGGCTTGATCTCAGGAGCCCGGGATCATGACTTGAGCCGAAGGCAGATGCTTAATGACTGAGTCACCCAGGTGCCCCAAGTTTTCTTCTTCTAAGAGAAGGCACATAGAGAAGACTTTCTTACTGGCCACACTTAAAACCCAAGCTATTTCTTTACTCTCTCAAAATTTGGAAATTACTCTAGAATACATATGTAGGTCTCTCTTTTGTTAACTCAAGTTTCTTAACTCAAGTCGATAATCACCACGTTCATGATGATGGCAGCAATCTAACTCCTCTATCCCGAAACACAGGCCGGAAGCGCGCACCTGACAAGCTAACGTGGACCCGTGAGTGAGAGCAGGGCTGAGCACAGGAAAGTGCTTTCCTGGTGATGAAGTCTTTTCTATGACCTCTTATGCTCCAACTGAAACTGCCCTCATCCCACGGAGCGTACAGAGGGAGCTGTGACCTAGGAACGGAACAAGCAGGTGTCTGAAAGTTAATCTTTAAGCAAGTGATTCAACTCAAGATAATCACTCCCAAGGCTTTCTTCCCACTAGGTAACCATGAGAGTGTGTTGGCAGATGTTTGTGCTTCAAATGACAAAGAAGCTATGTGTGACGTTAGCCACTGTTACACGGCAACCCTCCCATTCCGCTCTAAGCATCATTTTCAGTGATACTGGGAATACGGTTCTAGCTCCATGAACCACATAAAATGAATAAAGGAGATGGTGGGTGCTCTGTTCTGCCCAAAGAATCTCACAAATGATGAGCTAACATGTAAAATGTTTCCTATAGATCACCGGCAATTATCCAGCTAGGAAAAATTCAGATGAACCAGGTAAGAAAAATCACTTACCACGATTACATTAAAATTACAAAAACTGTCTGAGCCAAGTTCACATCTGTATTTTCCTCTCACTTCCAAAGTTCCATTATGTGTTCTTCTAAAAGTCCATCCCAAGACATGCTCATTTCCCCTTTCTATTTCTATTTTGAACATGGATAGATTCTAAAAAGTAAAAAGTAAATGACCCTACAAAATGTCACCAAAAATAAGAGAAGATTAATACAAGGAGATTTAATTGTCTATATCACTATAAAAGTGTGGGGGCAATCTCCAAGATGGCTCCCAGTGATCTTCACCTTCCAGTATTCACATCCTGGTGTAACAACTTCTCTCTTCCCCTGACTATGAGCTACTTGGCTTTGCTTCCAATTAATAACACTCAACATAAATGATGGGATGGCTCCTTCTGAAATGAGGTCACAAAAAAACTGGCCTTCCTGTTTCTCACTCTCCCTGCTTACGTGCTCTGAGGAAAGCCGGCTGCCATGTTGTGAGGTGTCCTACGCCAAAGCCCACAGGAGAAGGGACTGAAGGAGACCTCTGACCAATGGTCACGAAGGACCAAGATCTCAATCTTACAATCCGTGGGAAATAGAATCCCACCATCCCCAAACAAGTGAACATAGCGACAGCTCTTCCCCCAGCTGGCCTTTCAGGTAAGACTACACTCCTGGTCAACAGCCTGACTGCAGTCTCCTCCCAGGCACGGGGCCAGCGGGACCCTAGCTATGCTGTGCCCAGATTTCTGACCCACAGACGCTTTGAGATGATGAATGTTTTTTTGTTTTAAGCTGCAAAATTCTGAGGTAATTTGTTACACAGCTTTGTTACAAATATACAACGGTGCCAGGTAGAGGTCTGGAAACGGATTCACATATATGTTGAGATGTGATTTTCATAACAGAGGTATTTCAGACCACTAGGAAAGATGGCCTTTCAATAAAATTCTCCGGAACAATTCATACACACATAAAACAATGAAATTTGACCCCTATCCACCATCCTTAACAATTAATTTCAGGCAGATTGATTATTTACCTGGGAAAGGAGAACCAGACAAATTTTAGGTAATGTGGGCAGAAAACCTTTTAACCCACAAGGCAGGGAAACCATTCTTATTTAACAAAAATACATGAAGCTCAAAAGGCGTCAGTGAGAGGTTAAAGGACAAGCCACAAGCAGAGAGAAGACACGTGCTTCACATACAGCTGACTGTAGACTTTTATAATATAAAGAAAGCATAAAAATCAAAAAGGTGTCAACTCAACAGAAGAAAATGGTCAATGGACCTACACAGACTCCTTGTCAAAGAGGAAATCTGAATCAATATATCAAAGGACTCCAGTAAATGTACACACATATGCCAACCTCATTTGTAATTAGAGAGAGACAAGTTAAAGACACAATGAGATACCAATTCACAGACACTAGGTTGTCAAAAGGTAAAAAGCCATCCAACAGTTGAGATGAGCTGGACTGCTTTAAGTTTTGTGGTTGTGTCATGAGGCATTTAGGGTGGCAATAGTATTTGGTCCTGGAATCCTTTTTGGTAAGGGATAGCTATGTCTGTCTATCCAACCATCCATCCATCTCTCTCTCTCTCTCTCTCTCTCTCTCTCTCTCTCTCTCTCATTTCCAACACAAGTATATTCATTTATTCACTCCATAGATACTTCCCGAAGATCTGCTCTGCCACACCAGGCACCGTTCTAGACATTAAAGACAAAGAAAGGAATGAAGCAACATATCCTAGCACTTATGGATGGAGTTTCCATTTTAGTAACCGAAGACAAAGAAACACGTAAGTATGTGTTATGTCTGACAGGGAGATTTTTCTATGGAGAAAAATGGAGGAAGGATGGGCGGCAGGCATTCTAGGTTGTGGTGGGGGTGGCTGTTTTATCAAGAGCTACTCAGGAAGGACTCGCTGACAAGGCGGAATTTCAGCAGGTGAGTGAAGGAGATGACAGAAGTGTCCCACAGGTGTGTAAGAAAAGCACGTTCCCAGCAGAGGAACTGGCAGGTGGACAGGCCCTCCTGAGGGAGTAAGGCTGGTGTATTCACACTCAGGGAGCACCACGGAGACCAGCTGAATGGCTGGTCCAGCACATTCAAGGGCTAGAAAGGTCAATGATGACGTCAGAGGGGCAACAGCGGGGCCAAGACACTAGACCTTATGGGCTGGGACTTTTCTTTCCACTGTGAACATGAAGAAACTCAACAATTAAAAGAAATTTTTATTATGGTAAGATATATAATGACAGAAAATTCACTATTTTAACCATTCTCAAGTACAAAATTCAGTGCCGTTAATTATACTTGTCATGTTGTACAACCATCACCACTATTTCCAAAACTCTTTCATCACTCCAGAGATTCTGTAACCAGTAAGAAATAACTCCCCATCTCTACCTCTAGCCCCGGATAACCTCCAATCTACTTCCTGTCTCTATAAGATTTGCCTATCCTACATCTTTCATATAAGTGGAATCATAGGATATTTCTCCTTTTACACCTGGCTTATTTCACCCAGCGTCATGTTTTCAAGATTCATTCACATGACAGTATGTGTCAGAAATTCATTTCTTCTTATGGATAAGTCCAATTCCATTGCATGTATAGATCACATTTTGTGTATCTATTCATTTGCTGATTGACACTTGGGTTCTTTCTCCCTGTTGATTATTGTGAACAATACAGCTATGAATACTGGTGTGCAACTATTGGCTTAAGAGCCTGCTTTCAGTTTTTGGGTACATATGCTGGGTCATATGGAATCCTTGGTGGTTTTAAACATAAGGGAGACACGATCTGATTTATACAGAGGGTAGAAACAGGGAGACCAATTAGACAGATTGTGTTTATTTTCAGATAATACAGTACAACACAGAAGAGGAAATTACCTCCTACAAGAATATCTAAAAGAAACAGATCTGTAGCAGATAACGCTATTCTGTACCATAGATGTTCTGTGATTGTTCAGGGGAACTGACCTCATCTCAAGGCATCCCAGAAAAGAAGAGCTACTTAAAGTTAGTGCAAAAAGGAGAACTTAAATCATGATCATGAATACTTATTTTAGGCAACTAGACTTTGCAAATGCTCTTGCTGGTGAAATATGTACCTGAAAAGAAACCAAGGACCAGATCCTCTTCTCATGGTATGTATGAGATTTGGGCAAAGCATGACCCATGCCCACAGACACAGTATCATCAGCACCTTGATTAACAGGGCCCGTGTGGCTCTGGGTGCTGTCGTTCCCGCAATGTCTACTCGCCAGCCCTTCCAACAGGGCTGCGAACTGTATCCCCCCTTCCTGTTTCAACGAGATGAACACTTTCCTGTTGTCTACAAAGAACCCTGACGCCCATATCCCCTGGCACCACCAACCTTCAGAGGTTTCCTAGCTTCCAATTTCTTACTGAGCACTTGCTATATTACATATTTTGTTTCAAACGCACATATCTTCTCTTTCCAACTAGACTTTTTCTCCCTGAGGGCAAGGACCACATCCTAGACTTTGGTGTCCCAAACAGGATCAGCGAAGTGCGGGGTCCACTTTAGAAGGTGATGGGATGGCCGTGTATCTGTCTTCCGAACCAGGATGTGTTGCAGAGTGAAGAGAGGGGCACCATGATCGATTACACTGGGACAACAGGTGTAAAGGAGGCTGTCCCGGGGAAACTGAGGCACACGGTCGTGCTAGCACGGGTCACTGCCGACGGAGGAAGGGTAACATAGCCAAAGCGAGGGCGTAACAGTGCAGTCACAAATCATCACAGGAGATAATCCTCCCCTGGAACCCCCTCCTCCCAGTCGGTGGGGACAGGAGATTGGACCTCGCTGACCTGTCATGTTTGGATGTGGCTGAGACACCACTTTGGTTTTCCTAAGAAAGCTTTTTCTACTTCGTGCTCTTATGATGAAGAACACCTTTTGTTGTTAATGAATACATTTTAGACTTGGTAAAAATCGCCCATAAAACTCTCACCTCCAGAGCCATTATGTTTGCTTGGGAAAGCGGGTATACTGACGGCAGACCCTCTCCCCGGCCTACCAGGTCCCGACGGAGCCGCAGTATGACCAGAACAACACCAGACTAAAGCCTCCACAAAGGCCAGAATCCCATTTGTTATTTCTATCACCAGTACGTGGGGCAGTGCCTAGATAACACTATGGTCGGTCAACGCTGAAACCCACCCTAAGCCGCCAGGCATCACGTGCGTGACACATGTGTGAACAATCCAGTATCGGGGGCCTACTTTTTCTCCTTCCTTGCTCTGGGAGTCTGCCCCTGCCTCTGACGGCAAGCTCGCTGTGCCTTCTACTCCCTCCTGCAGTGCGGACAACGGGTCCAGAGGGAGGCCGTGCTCCACCGCCCCCCGTGAGCGAGCCCAGCAGTGCTCCTATGTTCTAGCTGCTCTGGCCGAGGCTACAGGAATCCAGTGAGGTAACATGGGTAAGAAGACTTCATGCCTCGCACATAGGAGAGGCTCACTGATGGGGAGCGATTACTGCTACGAAGGCACAATTAGTTCCTCGATGCACACAGATCCCCTCCCCATGCCCCAGCTTGGCCAAGCCTCAGGAGGAGGAAATTATTGTCGAGGGGTGCACAAGTAGTGATGTAAGAGGAGTGAAAGCTAACTGTTGAGTGGTGGGTCGCTCAGATGGTACTCTGGATGGTAACCAAACAGGCACACACAACGTACTGCAGACATACTAAGCACATCCTGAACGGATGCAGTCACACAACTTCAGCTGTAATGCCCAATAACATATATAGCTCAGCAGCACGGAATAAAATCTATGTTACTGAGACAGCGACACCCAACCACATTCTCACAGGCAGGCGAGAGACACCGACTGGCTGCAGCAATGCACGACGCTTTTCATGGTGTGCGACACCAGTTTAACATGGGCAATGAAGAAGTCAATCTTATATAAAGTTTAAAAAGAAAAAAAAAAGGAACAAGGAAAACCACGCAGGGTTGGAGCCAGTATCTTAGGGGTGGAAGGAAAATAGGAAGGAACACACCCTCATTTGCTTCTAACACGGTTAGCTGATCTGTTTGAAATGAGATCCACTTTCAACTGTTTTAACTTAATTATTAAGCCATTTCTTAACCTCATGAATGCAGTTTTCACGTGCTTTCAAATCTGGCCCTGAGCTAATAGACCCTCTCACTTCAGTGGTTTTGGAAATGAATGTTAGGCGAAGAGGAAAGCACTTTAACCGTGCTTTTGTAAGGGTCAGAGCTCTGAAAATATAGTATGCTTTATACATGAAACTCAGTACACCTGAATATCCCGCTGGCCCTTTGTCTGGTAATGAAGGCGAATCACGCCACCCTTTAAAACTCCTGCTTCCTTTCCATGTGCAGTGGGCTGTGTTGGTGTTGAGCGATCTAACCACCCAAGTGAATCCATTATTGGGATCAAAGTGTCAACAGATGAGAAGCAGGTGGCACCCAGGCCCCCTGGGACAGCCTTCCCATCACTTCTGAGAAACAGAATGGTAGGTCCAGCTCTCCATTCTAGAATATTCGCCTTTAGAAAGACACGTCAAGAGAAGAAAAGGTCTGTCAGGAAGATCCACCAGGGCTGTCATATTGCTAAGAGGTCTCCTTCTGCGAACTGGTTATTGTCACTAAGTGCAGGAGCTTCCAAGTTTGTCTGTTTTCATCTGCCATTGTGTAAGAAATCAACAGCTGATGGGTACAACTTTTTTTTTTTTTTAAGATTTATTTGAGAGAGAGAGAGAGCACTCACGGAGCAGAAGGATGGAGGGAAAGGGAGAGAGAGTCTTAAGCAGACTCCACACATAGCACAGAGCCTGCTGGCTTCTAGACCATGCTGTGCTCACACGGCTGACAACCCCTAACCTCTGACCAGCCTACTGCTTCTCTAGCTACCTGAATACGTGGAGGTAATCCTACCTATCCTCTCTTTGACAGAGAAGACGTTGGATTTCGTACGAGGTAGTATTATTCAACTTAGATACTAAAACATTGCAGACTCTCATGTATTTTGTTTAAAAGTCTAACAAAAATCATTAAAAACATTCATTGAATTTGTCTATACTGCTAGGAAGTAACTGTCAAGATACACTGTCAAGTGAGAAACAGCAAAAGTGTCTACAATTTATCTAGGGACGAGGTGACCAAAAAAACATGTACATGTATTTGTTTATATTGCTAAAGCAAAACATTGGAAGGATAAGCCGAAAACGAAAACAAGCAAAATTCCTTAAATAGGTTAAGAGAAGAAACAGGGTGGAGAAGACAGAAGGTGAACTTCTCAGAACATACTTCCGTAGATTTGATTTTGTGAAATATTTTGCATAGTTTTGAAATAAAACTAAATTTTTTAAATTCTAAAAAAAAAGGAAAATAAAGTAGAACAAATGCTCCTAACAGAGTATTCACTGGCTGGTGTAGTCGTAGGGACAGGGATGGTTTTGCTCACTTTAAAACCACTCTCTGAATGGGAACTAGGGTAATCTAGGGAGGGAAACGAAACAACAGAGATTTTGAACACAGAAACAAACTGAGGGACTTGGAGGGAGGGGGGTGGAGGGATGGGAGAGCCTGGTGGTGGGTACTGGGGACACCTAAAGCGGGGAGCACTGGGTGTCGGGAATGGGGAATGAATCTTGAAACACTGGAAAAAAAAATTTAGTAACAATAAAAAAAAAAAAATTAAAAAAAAAAAAAAAAAAAAAAAAAAAAAAAAAAAAAAAAAAAAAAAAAAAAAAAAAAAAAAAAAAAAAAAAAAAAAAAAAAAAAAAAAAAAAAAAAAAAAAAACCACTCTCTGCTCGGACATCCGGCAAGGGAAATACCCAACAACAAAACAACTGTTAACCGCCCCCCCCCACCCCCCGCACCCACCAGCTAAACTCACCTCTGTGCTCAGTAATCACAGTGTTGGTGTGGCTATTATTGGGCAGCTATGTGAGTATTACAGGATAAAGCCCATGAGCACTTATGTGGGGTGATCGGGAGCTGGGATTTTCAGTGTGGAACGAAGTATGGGAGAAGATTAGACTATTCTTTCCACTTTTGTATTATGCTTGAAATTTGCTACGGTACAAATTTTCCATAACTGAGTTAAAACAACACAACTCCTCCACTCCAATGTTTGATGAGGGCTCTCGGGTAATTTTTCCTATTATCAAGAGGTCATGAACCTGGTGCGGTAGCGCCTGTTTTCTTGCAGGTTTTCTTCAGGTGACACGACTGGATGGCACAGGGAATTTTCTAAGGAAACTTCAACTGTATAAAATGATCATCATACAGAACAGGGTATGTGTTACGACAAACTGAGGCTCGATCACTGCTCTTCAACATCTTAAAATTGTGCTTTTTCTCATGGTTACCGCGCCTCTGGACCTTCCCCCTAAATGCCCCCTCCTCCCACACATGCGACATTTGCATGTTCCCACTATCATTTTTACAACCCATTTCTAGAGAATTATTAGTACACAGATGAGACGGTCTCCGCCATCCAGGGGGATGCCGTCCAGTGCTGCTTTCTGAAGTTGGAACTGTGGAAATTTGGCATTATTACATTACAATATTAAAACTGCTTCTATAAATAGTGAACACTCTTACTTGAGAATCATTTTCTTAGAAGAGTGGTTTCCAAACTTCAGCATGCATCGGTATTACCCAGAGAGCTTATTAAGAAAACAGGTTACTGGGCCTTGCTCTCAGACTTTCCGATTCAGGTCCGGTTGGAAGCCTGAGAATTTGCCTTTTAACAAGTTCCCAGACTTGCTGATGCTGCAAATCTGGAGACCACACTTGAGTATTATCCAAGAATATCTATGAAAACGTATGTGTCCCTTGTTTCCTTCTACGAACAAAAGCCCACTGATACTATCCTATAAAAGTTCATGATCTCCCCTTTCTTTGATTTTTATTTATCCCTTTGAACTCCATGACGCCTTCCACTGCCACTGTTTAATTATTACATAACCTTTTTCTGAAATTAATTACCCTTAAAATGATACTTACTCAGAAATGTTCCCTATTAGGGTGTTGGTAACAGTTTGTTTCCCCCTTCCCTAAAAACTCAGACCGATTTTGCTTCTTTCCTATGGCCCTCTCCTTCCAATTCTCTATTCCTCTAACTGCAGTGAAAGGGAAGAGAGGAGTAATCATAAAAGGATGTTACCATATGCTGTTTCCGCCAACAGATAATTTCTTAGAGGACAGTAACCTTTTGACTTTATTATTGCTTTCCTTTTCCATCATGTTGTGGGCATTAACTTATTGTTGCCTGAAAATCACAAGGCCTGATGTCTATTAATATTTATAGAACTCAAAGCCCTGCCACAGGGTAGGCAGTCGTCCATTTTTGTCAAACAGAATATTTCAATAGCAGAATCTCAGCGACGACTGAGGTCCAGGAAACCTAAGTGATATACAAGCGGCCACGGAGTCTGTTACCACAAATGCCAGAAGGCTGTAATCTGGGTCTCACGACGGCCACCAGATCTGAGCTTCTCCCCCGTCTGTTCTACCTCCTACCACTTTTATCAGAAGATGCCAACAGGGCCTAAAGGGAGATAAAATAACTCTAAAGGAGCATCGGGCTAAATACTTAGAGAATAATCATAAAACTCTCAATGAGGATAAATGCATTTTACTATAGGCAATAATTTCTTAACACAGTATTTTGCTTTAGATGCTTTGATTTTCTTTTCAGATTTCTTCACGAAGTATACAGAGGTCACCGTTCCAGAAAAACTAAGGAAAAGGCTACAACATGCTGAAATACATTCTGATGGCATGGGTCCTCTGGCCCTGAACAGATCATCGCTCATGCAGAAATCCACACCCCTCCTCGCTTCCCCCCACACAGCGTGTACTGCAGGGCGAGGGCTGAAACAATGAACACAACCACCATCCTAGGTCCGGGCCATCCTCAGAGCTTGCTCTTGCTGGGTGCAACTAGATTTAAGGGAAAGGGGAGACAACCCCTTGGTAGCTCTTCACTTAGCTCCAGGAATAGTATTAGGTGGCTCACATACACTACCCGAAGGGGTTCCTTTCAATGACCCCACGAGCTAGACATTAGCATTCTCATTATACTGAAGACCAGCTTCAGGTGAGGGTAAAGTCCAGAAGCAAACTCCCCGTCTGTCAGACCCCAGGGTCTTGCTTCACCCATGGAGGAGGAGGTACGCTGGTTTGTCATTCAAAAGTTCTAGCACCTTTACGGGTGCTCAAAGAGCTCGAGGTGTTTGAGACACGGTTCCAATCTCCACTCACTCCTCCACTCTATAAAAATGGAAGAAGCTGTTTTCTTCCTGCTTAATTTCTTTTGGCTTATATCAACAGCAAAAACATTTCTAATATCAGGACACATTGATAGAAGAAGGCTTTTCGACCCTGAGCTGGGCGTATCTTTAAGAGCTGACAAGTAATGAGGTGTAAAGCCAGGCTCATTAACACACAGGAAATCACAAATGGTGACAGAAGACTTATCTGATTTTCCTTTGATGCAAATAGCCAGATTGACAGTCTTAACCCTTTGGCTTCAAGCGTGTGGCCTTGCCCCTTCCTAGAAACTGAGGAGGGCCAACACACAAGCGATCTTTTCCTCATCTCACCTGGGATCTGGGACAGCCCGGTGCAGAGAAGGGCTGTTGGTAGAACAGATGACCACACGCTTTCCAGGCTGGAGGGAAGGAGGAAGGGGGAGGGGAAAAGGCTGCCCCCCCCCCCCGAATCTAAATGGCACTGCCCTTGTAGCAGGTAACGTGATAGTCAAGGAACTAACAAAACGGTATTATTTTTCTTTGC
The DNA here is from genome assembly GCA_004023965.1 of Spilogale gracilis. Taxonomy (NCBI): domain Eukaryota; kingdom Metazoa; phylum Chordata; class Mammalia; order Carnivora; family Mephitidae; genus Spilogale; species Spilogale gracilis. The sequence continues at coordinate 19,201 of PITA01004288.1, forward strand.
TGAGGATAATGTTTCCAAACGTTATCCTTTCCTACACACGTATACTGAAGGAATCAAACAATCATTTGCCCACTACTGCCATTTGCTGTGAAATCCTTTTCACTATGGCAATTTAAAGCCAGCCTTATAATCCATACTCTGCAGAAAAACGATCAACAACAACAACAGCAAAAAGCCAACTTCCTTTACAAATGTCTCAAGTAGTAGCTAACACATCAGAAGCCAAATCTCTAAGCAAGAGAATTTAAATTCTGGATTCTACTGTTCCTTCCTGGTCATCTATCCCAAACCCCAAGGATTTTTTTTAAACAGCAGCAATGATTAATGGCTATGCTTATCAAACATCACGGCTCACTGCCGGTTGAGGGGATGACACGCAGTTGGCGGCGCCCTGACAAAGGCGAGCCTGCGTCACGTCACTCCAGTATCAGTCAGATGGCTGTGCGTGACGATGCTTCGCATGCACCTGTCAGGCTCACCAGGGGCGTCACTCATGTTTGGCCACCAGAGTCCATCACCACAGCGAGTGAGAGGACAGATAACAGGACCCTCTTTGTCACTACGCTCGACACTTAATTAACATGCCCTGGCAATTTATTTTGAGGGGAAAGATAATACATACATTCAAACAATCGTGGAACCCAATGGCCAGATAAATATCACTTCTCATTTTTCCATACGCGAAGTCATCACTGCACATTTTTTTTTGGAGTGCTTAACAATTGTGTTGGAGAAAGGACATCAAATGATGCTTAGAAATGTGATACACATTTTCATTTCACACCCCATCAGCTTTTACAACTGTAGCTCAATGAAATGTAAGAGGGAGACTGGCAGACAGCCAGATTTGCACCAAGGTATAAAAGAGGGGTCAGGTTACTTTTTTATAGAAAGGAAAAAAATTTGTTTAATTTCACTCGACATGACTAAAGCAGGTATTCAACAAACAGCCTCGAGAAAGGAACCCTCACCACTCACACCGACATGCTTTAGTGCCCGTATAACCGTAGGCTTTTACTGAATTATCAACAGCTTCATAAAGCCAAGCAAACCTTCCTCTCGTCACCCCCCCTTCTACTCGGGATCCCCTGACACAGAAACGCCCTGGATCAGACGATCTTCAGCATTCCATCTTCCACCAGAGAACAATTCCGTCGCCCTCCTCACCTCGCCTAGAAGCAGGAACGGCTCATTCCCTCTACAGGAGGGGAAGCAAAGCTAAAGGCATTGGCAAAACCGCATCTTTCTAATTCAGATTTCAATCTGTCAGGAAGGATCACAGCCTCATGAATACATAAAAAGGGAACTAGAAATGATAACAGAAACACGGTGTGGAATCGCCGTGTTTCCACAGCTGCTGTTTTACCAGCAAGGTGGAGAGAACGGCGTCTTTTACTCACCTCTGTTAAACCCGAGACTTCTCCCTTGGCTAATGGTTTGCTGATGGACGGCGTGTGTACTCTGGCCTCCGATACTGGCTGCCCTTTCATGAAATGTTTGCCTGACTCGTAAATGTCCACTTCGATCATTTTCCCCATGAATGGGGGGTCCTTTGGCACTAAAACCTTTAAAGAAAAATTCAGAAGGCTTAATTTTGCTTAAAAAGCATAAACTTTCCATTTGAGAACACACGTTTAGATTTACAGAATGGCTGCAAAGAATGCAGAACGTTCCTGGATACCTCATACCCCATTAACCTGGTACGAACATCCTACCACGAGCACGGTACATCTGTCACAGGGACTGAACCCGAGCTGATGTACTACTATTCACCGAAGTCCATCCTTGATTGAGATTTCCCTAGTTGCCCTCTAGTATATTCTTCTGTCCTGAGATCCTACCCCAGTAGGCTCCACCTTCCAGCTGCTCAAGGGTCTGGAGATCCTGTAGGCAAGCAAGGCAGGTGTGGGAAGAGCCACCGGGCTGGAGACAATGCCCTTTCACTGTGGGATGCCTGCTGTCCTAAGGCCCCTGGCAGGCCCCCCGGGAGAGCCCCCAGCAAGCACCCAGTCGCTTTTGGACAAGCCTTTGATACCCTGCTCTTGGCTGTCCCATGCCATGAAGAAAACTGAGACAATACTGATGAAAGCTGTATGCTTTTAATAACTGCCAAGTCAGCTGTCAGAATAATGGTGTGAGTAGACATTTCAAATAAAGGCCCGCATGTTTGTGTGGATGTGAGCACGTGCGTGCACGTGTGTGTGTGTGTGTGTGCGCGTGTGTGTATGTGAGACACAGAGAGAGAGAGTGAGTGCATGGGTGTGTGATTTGGGGTGGGGATGGAGAGGGAGAATATTTAAAAGCGCCCTTTTTAACGGCCCAAATGTTGGTGTCTGAAGCTAAATGACTCTAACTAAGGGCCCCGATGACGTCTCACGCTGTCTTACGGATCGCGCACCTTGGTTCCGTCCGGCCCCACAGAGGATCGGCAGCTCTGAAGGCTGCTTGGGCCAGTTCACGGGAGACTGTCAGACGGTGCCTCCCCACTCCAGATTTCTGATAAAAGCACCTGTTTACCTGGAGCAAACGCTCCTGTCCTTGGGGACCCGGAGGAGGTTTGCCTGCCGTGTGTCTCCCCCACGTTTCTATGTCGGTGCCCCAGCCACTCGCCACGCTTTTCAAGTCAGGATCCCCAAACAAACAGACTAATTCCAACCCAGTAATACTGGGATACCTAGATACCATCTTCACTCCTGGAACTCATTTGGAAAAATCACTCCTCTGAAATCGTTGATACGCTTCGCTGTAGAGACAGGCAAGTCGGATGCAAGCCAGAGTTCCGCGGCTGATTTCTCCAGGAGGCAAAGCTGGATCTGGGTCGTTCCGGGTCTCATTTTTTTTTATGACCACTGAGTTCAGAGCCGCATCAAAGTACAGGTGAAAGGTCACCTGGGTGGTGAATTACTCACAGGAAGCACATGAACTAACAGAGCTTTAGTATCAGAATATGAAAGCCCTTTTAAATCAGTTTTTATAAAACAAAAAAATCTCTAGAGTAAACTGTCCTTGGGAGATGCGGTACTATTGTGGGGAGAAATAATTCACCTCGATCTGAAGGAAGGGCTCAGCCTTTTTATCCCCCTCCACTTTTAATAATTGGAAAAAGCTCAACTGCTTTAAATTGGAGGAAACAGCTAATGAGGCATGTCGTTGCCTTTAAAATGAAGAGGAAAAAAGTTCCCTGCTGAGGCAGAAACCCAGATGGCAGAGAAAAGAGAGGGAAGAGGCGACCAAAACACAATCGAGTTCCTCCCCAGGGCTGAGCAGGTTGGCCTGAATAGGAAAATGGCTCTCTGGAGCCAACTAATGAGATGGAAAATGGGGAAGAAACTCCGCTCCTGCATGGAGTGTTGGGAACCCTTCCTCAGCTGTAGTTTCTGCTGGCTATGGAACAGGGCATGTTTCATCTGGGCCTTAAAAAGTTCCTCCCACGCCTCCTGAGGACTCGGGGTCCAGTTTGAGGTTACTCCTCGGGAAGCACTAGCGCAGCAGGTCTCTCCAGCAACGGCTGCCCAGCTCTCTGACACAGGCAGGGGGCTTCCCTGCCCTCCCCTTCCCTGACTCGCCCACTCTGGCCTGAAGAGGCTTCCCACGCTCTTATTTCAGCCGTGACCCACAGGGAAAAACAAAACAAAAACAAAAAATGCACTTCTCATTGGATGGGAAAGGCACAAAAAAGTAGGAAAACACATTTGGTATTAAGAAAAGGTAGTAGAGAGACGCCTAGGTGGCTCAGTCGGTTAACCATCTGCCTTTGGCTCAGGTCATGATCCCAGGGTTCTGGGATCAAGTCCCCCCCACCCCACCCCCAGGCTCCTTGCTCAGAGGGGAGTGTGCTCCTCCCCCTGCTCTAGCTCTCTCTCTCAAAAAAAGAAAGAAAAAGAAAAAGAAAAAGAAGAGAGTCCAGGAGGGACCCACGAAATCCCTATGCTCACAGGAGAGTCTCCTATAGAGGAGGGAGAGCCCATCTCTTCCTGGGCCTTTTCCAGGGCCACGGCCCTTGGAGGAAGCACTCTGTACTCTTCACACATTTTAGAGCTGCTCCCCCACCTTGAGGAAGTAGAATCCCAAATGTTGAGAGAGAAGCTGGGCTGACGGGTAGTGTGCCGGGTGACAAGGGAGGGCAAAGCAGCTGACGAACAAGTGGGGGCACCCTTCGTGCCGCTGGCCCGGGAAGAAGATGCTCAGAGTGAAGGTGCTTTGATCCTCATGCTGCTCTGCGGAGCTGGTTACAGAATCAGCCCTTTTCCCTTTGCTCCAGCATTCTTATCAAGGTGGAAGTTAAAAAAAAAAAACAAAAAAAAAACGCCTACAACTAAACAGAACTGAAAAAACAACTGACGGAGGGACCACCTGAGTGAGCGCCCGGACAGTGAGAGGAAACCCCCGCCCTTCCACACCAAAGTCGCAGACATCCTTCCTGTTCCCTGGAAAGAACTTTCCCCTCTCCTCTGCCAGGCTGTGGGAATTCTGGCAGGGAGCACTACCCATTCTCAGCTCCCAAAGCCTACGGCCCGTCCCGGCAAAGATGACCGAGGACTAAAACACACTTACTCCTTTGTATAGGATGTTGTGTGGACTAAGCTGCAGAGATAATCCGCCTGTTCATCTAGCTGGCTCGGTGCTCTAAAGTCCCCTTGCTGTCACAGGACTCCACCACCCTCCCCTCCTTCCAGTGCCTTTTAGATAAGGCAATTTACTTCAGAACCCTTTCTCACTTCGGAGAAAGCCTAAGGATGTGGAAGTGTCTCTCACCTGCTCGTAGAATCGATTGTGGGCAACATAAAACTTGGAATCAAAAGATTCTTCGGTCACTAACACTTGTTGTCTTTCGCCAATCTGTGGAGAGAAGGGGAGAGAAAAGGAAAGATAAGGGCAAACACCTGAGAATCCAAAACAAAAATGCCAGCCCAAATAGTCCCATCAGTAAGCCATGTCCTCTTGGATTTAAAGTAGACTCTTGATTGCAAGTTATTGAGCAGCTAATATAAGAACCACTAATTCAGATTTCCTGAAAGACATTATTATCTGTGCACTACTATAAAATGAGCCTAGTGTGAAATCTTATTTACTTACATAACTATGAAACAAAACTTAGCTCCCTCCTTCAGCATAAGTAAGATAATTAAGGCTTCTAAGACAACACAAAAATTTTCTAAATATCACTTGGTTTTTCCAAGCAACGTTGCAAAACAAGCCAGAACAAGCTGCTTCTAATCCAAATTCGTGAAAATATTTTGGCAATACGGAAGAGTAGTAATAAACATTAATTTGAGTTATGAGGGATGTAACACTAAAGAAAATGCCTCAAAAACTAGTTATTAAGTCTCCGCATCTAAACATTTCACACACAATGCATAACTCTGAAATTACTGATTAATTCCTACAGCTATTTGCTTATCATACACATTTACTCTCTCATAAGCGACTGTCTCTTCTCTGTTGCAGCCATGACCCTATGTTCCTTTTGATTTTTTAGTTTTGTTTTTTTTTTTAAGGAAGAAAGACGGCAAAGAGATGGGACTGTTAATGCTCTATAGGATCGATCGATATTTACAGTCTAAATGTGCATTTTTAATAACCAAGAAGTTAAATCAACCAAAACATCGGTTAAGGAAATGTGACTAGTCGAAACATTCTACCATTTCCAAGTTAGTTTCATCCACTGTGAAATGCAACATTTAAAGTACCAATTACTTCTTTTTAACAAGATTGTCAAAATGTCTGATGTAGTAGCGACTGGCTGTATGGAATGACTGCCTAGAATTATTTTTGCCTTCACTGCTTGATAAATGCAACTCTCTGTATTAAAGCACACTGACAAGAAGATTTCAAAAAAGCAGTCCCTATTCTCTTATACAGGGACTTGTCACCACGTCCGGGCAGTTAGCGTTTAGGAAACGTAAACACAGCTGCAGTAAAGAGACCCCCTAACAATTAAAAACAAAACACCAAACTCCCCTTTCCATCATACGATGCCAATACCTAAACACACCATAATTTACTATCTTTTTTTACTATCTTGTTCATCAAAACGTAGCCTCCTTAGCCAAAGGTCATAAGGTCTCCAGAACGATACTTATCAGAGACTTCCTTCACTCCCTGAAAACTAATGAACGTTCCTGCAACATTCATCCCTTTTGAAAACTGAGTGGCAACCGAAGAATGTCTCCCCAACTTCTCCTTTGAACAGGAACGGCTGTTTATTTAAAAAGACTGATGAACATTGGTTTTGACTGAAGCATATTCTTCTAGAGGAAAACTTAGCGTGTTTGTACACATTCACAGTGTGAGTTGCTTATAACTTAGGCTAAGTATCTGTCGATGGTTCTTAAGGAAATCTGCAATTACACTTCATCTTACATTAAGTTTTCGGGAGACAAATCTAGCCACAATATGGGATTGTCGAGCCACTGAGCAGGTAGGCTGCTCGCTCCGCCTGTCCGAATGGAAGGGAGCGGCTGTAGTGAGCACCGCTGGGCTGTCATCGCTCACCTGGAAGAACAGCCATGCGAGCTCACGCAGATGCGGAGTTCGGGACCCCTGCCAGGTTTGCACAGAGGAGGGCAGAGCTACTGATCAACCACCAGAAAACCATTGATAGGTGAGGATTTAACTATTATTTGCCACCAGGATGCAGGAAAACAGCTCTGAGCAGTAATTTATGGTGGCAAACATATCTCCCATCTCTTCTGTCCCCTTAACCATGCACTGTCTTATTGGTGAGGCTCTTAAAGTGCCTCGAAAGGCACGAAACAAAAATGAGCATAAGGAAGCCAGGACTCTGGCCAAAAGCTGCCGTAATCTATTCTAATCCCCTTAAAAAAACCAACAAAAATGAATACTAAATGCGCTCCTCAATATATTTTTTTTAGAGAATGAAGTTGCAATGACATGACTATCAAATACAACCTTTAAGAGAACTATTTCCAGTAACCTTGAAAACACCAATGACATTCAGGAAGGTGGGGACGGTTTCAGGCAGAACTTGGGGTGGGGGGGACCAACTCTGCCTTGGTGACAGTAAGGTATCTCATGGGCCACACATCTTTTTTCTAAATGAGCCACCTCCCCCCATGCTTTCCAGCTGTCTTCTCCTGCATCTCCTAGGATAACTCAGCATGGTTAGAGTAATCATCCTGATTTCCTAAGAATGCCTCTGTCATTCAGTAAGGTGGTCCCTGTCTGAAAGCAAAAAAACAAGGCGCCTGGAGAAAAAGGGCGAAGCTACAGGTATCTGTAGGCCACAAGGACAACCACACTGCCTAGCTATGCGTCGTGGTAAAGGCAGAACGATTCCACCAGCTGGGGTCCGTTTGTCTTACTGACGGAGGATGCTGGGGAGCATGCTACATCTCATCTGATACTCTGCGCCATCTACATTCATCTGACACTCTGCTGTCTTCGCCGACAAGTGTGCAAGGTGACATCACCGGCTTTAGAAGAAGTTAACACAAAGATGGCTTGTGCGATTTAAGAAATGAACAAACTCCTAAGAATACGTGAGAGAGGTTGACAGTGAACTGTTTCATAAAGATGGTGACTTAGTAGTGCAAATCGGGATGCTGGTGGAATCACGAACCCAGAGAACAGTCTAGGGGTGGCTTGAAGAGAGCTGGAATGTTCAAGGACAGGAGGGAAGGAGATGCCTGGAGGGAGGAGGGATGGTCAGAAGCAGGGCTGCGGAGGGCCGGCAGAACCTGGGAGAGAGCAGTCTCCAGGAGGGTTATCTAAAAACACTAGCCACCACACATTTAAAGTGGATGCTACATGGGAGGACACACAATCTGAGCAGATTATTTTTAAGATAAAAGAGATGTGAGTACTTTTTGGGCCTTCACATTCCTCATTGCAAAAAGGAAAGATCAGTGGAAGTGGCAGGATGTGAGAAAAGGAGAGTTGGGCTGAAGAGAAAGCAGGTTGTAATATTTAAAACATCTCTCAGTTCCAAAGTTCTAGGTCATCCTTCATGGTAATCAGTAGGGTTGGGACTGCTATGCCCACAAACTTTGCGATAAAGGAGATGCGTACTCTGAATCCAGGCTCACTTTCCTCAAAGTCAGTGCATGCTTTGAGCACACAGCTATTTTCTTGCTGCACTTAAAAGTAATGTGATCTCTAATACCCACAAAGTCTTTCAAAAAGCTGTTGAGGGACTTGAACCTAAAGAAGCCTGTCAAAGTCTTCCCAACAAAGCCTTTGTTTTATAATCCTAAGAAAGATAACCCTTTGTTTCTGATTTGTTTTACAGATGTACAACTTATAGTTGGTTAACTAAAATGCTCAGTTTCTTCAACATATTTGGGTTTAGGAACTTGGGATGGGAAGTTAAGAATTTCTGGAGGAAACTCCGTTTCCTTTTACGAAGTCTGACCTTTTGGACATTGGTCAGGACTTCTGTAAGTGGTGGTCAGTCCTCCTCTCACAGGGTAGGCTTACTTCATCACTTATTCATCAAACGCCCATGGAGAAAGCTGTTTTCCCTAGGGCAAGCAGAACTTCAGTTAGTCTCTTTTAATTTAGCTTAAAAAAAGTGTTTTATGAAGGGCACCTGGCTGGCTCCGTCGGTAGAGCATGCGTCTCCTGATCTCAGGGTTGTGAGTCTGAGCCCCACGCTGGGCATAGAGTTTACAAAAATAAATAAAACAACAAAAGGATGTTTTATGAAAAACGAACTACAAAAAACAGTCTTGAAAAGCCATTCTTCCATTTCACAGACTGCATCATCAAGGTGAGGCAAAGTGTAGGGAAAAGGCGTCACGAGACCCTGCATTACTGGTGATCTCATGGAGTTGGATACAAAAGAATGCACCATAAGGGGTAATGTAGAGGACAGCAGAAGGAAAGGAAATGGGAAGCAGGGTAATCCAGGGAGAGAAACGAAACAACAGAGAGTCTGGACACAGAACCAACTGAAGGACTTGGTGGGAAGGGTGGGGGATGGGAGAGCCTGGTGGTGGGTACTGGGGGCACCTATTGCATGGAGCACTGGGTGTGGGGAATGGGGAATGAATCTTGGAACACTGGAAAAAAGAAATTTAAGTAACAATAAAAACAAAACAAAACAAAAGAATGCACCAGCACAATTCTCCAGGCCTTGTTGGACAGATTGGATAAAGGGTCTCATGGTTAGTTATCTACTCATTTATCCATAAAGTCTGGAAATAAAGGCAGGAGTCCCTCACATGGACCAGGAAGTAAGCAGCTGAAGGAGGTTTGGCCATCTCAGGTTTCACAGAGAGGAAATTGAGGCATTAACAAAGCAGTGGTTTCCGGCAGAATGTGGTTGTTGAAGGAATGCTCATTATACTGTTTCTCCACTTGTCCTCAGAAAGTTCCTACCTGGCTGCGTAAGGCCTGGAGAGAGACGCTGACCAGAACTGCTTTCGGGCAGGCATACAACACAACATTAACCAGACTGTAGAGTATGTGGGCCTTCACCTTTACCTCGGGAAGGAATGTTACTTGTTATAAGACTCCTCGCACCAGAAGTAGGAGGTTTCTTTTAAACTCCTATAGATGACTTTAAATATAAACTTCACGTAAAGTTTATTTTTTCTTTATTATTCTCCCCCTAGCCCTCCACTCCCTCACTTCTGTTTTACTTATACGGGAAGCCTGAGATAAGGCTTTGGAAAAAAATTTCACTCAATCTCTCCTGGAGGGTTAGGTTAGAAAGATCTTGGTATTTCAGTGTAATGGCTCAGTGTCCAAAAAACATTCACAGAGGACAGGTATATGTTTGAATACTGCGATAAGAGAAATAGTTATTTCTTGCAACAGTTTTAGGAAGGTAAAGAAATTTTGCTTCCCCAGAAATTAATTTTTCTGTCCCGTTGCCTTAGGGAAAAAAGGAGATTAAAGCACATCTATCAAAAGCTTTCACAATTATTTATATCACATTCCTAATAAACTTGAATATTATCTTGGTTTATCCTACAAACTATTCTGACATGCAATTTCTGCTGCTAAATTGTTGAGGGTTTCTTTCTTTTTTATTGTTTTTCTTTGTTTTCTTGGTTTTTGTAGATAATAAAATACAATTTTTCTACCTGACTGGTTTCTGAATGCATGACTCTGGGAAATGTCAAATGTCTTTCTTTCGCTCCAGTCAAATTAGTTTTTTTCCCCGCACCCTAAGCTGCCTGGAACATGTTAAACACAAGGCTGTGACCTTAAACTCTGAAATAATATTTCTAGTGTCTGTGCAGAAGTCTGCCCTCACATACACCTTTAGACTAATTACTGCAGTGTAATGTTGCCGGTGAACCACTGTAATTACACTTGGAGAAAAGTATGGTCTTGTTCTTTCCTAGCTAATGAAAATGATAACCTTTCCATTTTGATTCATCATTCACAACAGGCAGAGCATGCGATGCTGGGTCTCCAGGGTATACGGTAATTTTCCTGGCTGTTTATGCACACTTCTGTTTTCTGGCCCTCCAGACGCTGGAATGAAAGCACCAGGCATACTAATACTAAAAACAGTCAACAGTAATAATAGCAATAACATTAAAATTTAATATCATCCTTACTCGACAATTCCATTCTATAATGAAAGGGCTGTGACATAGGAATGTGGGTCAAAAAATGATGATGGCGTAGAAAACAAGTAATGAGACTCAAAGTCCATCGTATTCAAAATGCTTGCCATCAGTTTTTTGGTCTACTTAGAGGTTCTTGAGAGATGGTGGGCGGTTTATTCTCAAAAGGGGCTGATTTGTATCTGACTCTTAGACAATGACTGAAAATACATTTTATTAGACTTTTTAAAAGCAATATCTTCCAGGTGAAAAAAACAAATATTCTTTAGCTCTCCTTATGAACAGGAATAAATATATTCAAAAGGGAAAGAATGTTCCTTTGAAGAGAATATCCATACCCCAAAGTAGTTGGCTTATGCCTCTGACTGCCTTAGTGGCCTTATCGCTCCTTCCTCACGTTTCAGAAGAAACACCAAGAAAATTGGGGTGTGTGTACAAAAGTAGTGATGTAATACACAAAGACCAGATGCAAGGTATCTCTGCAATCAAATCAGACTATGACATTTCTTCTAACAGCAGCCTGTGTCCTGTCTTCTTCAATCGCTGGCTGGCTTGCTTTCAGTCATGTGCCTACTTTAGCAAGAGAAAAGGGAAAGAAAAGGAAGTCTCTTTCCACTTAGAGGTAAAATCCCATTCTTTTTTTTTTTAAGATTTTATGTATTTGACAGAGAGAAACACAGCGAGAAAGGGAACACAAGCAGGGGGAGTGAGAGAGGGAGAAGCAGGCTTCCCACCGAGCAGGGAGCCCGATGTGGGGCTCGATCCCAGGTCTCTGGGATCATGACCTGAGCCGAAGGCAGTCGCTTAACCAACTGAGCCACCCAGGCACCCCTAAAATCCAATTCTTAATAACACAGCTCTTTTCAACTGCTGGTTGAGAGTCAACAGTAATAGTACAGTAACCGTGCTTTATTGATCTTTATTGATTTATTGATTAAAATAATTCTCAACAGCAAACAGTTCTATGACAAATGCCAACCTGATGCCTTATACCTGGGTGCTTACTGAGCTGCCAATACAAAAAACAGCCAAGTTTTAACCATGTGCCTGTACATTTTCAGTATTCTAGAACATTCTAAGGTGTTGCCTACCATGCTTTTGTCAATTTTTTTTTAAACTGTGTGAAGAACACAGAACATTAGATCTACTCTTTTAGGAAACCGAAACGAGTTGCCCTTTCTTAACACAGAACTAGCACAACATACGTTAGATCTATTTTTCCTATACCAGGCAAGCTTGACAATGCCCAGGCAGTGTAGAAAGGTGCTCAACATTTAAAACTATCTCAAGTCCCAAGGCCAGATGTTGCTAGTAATATCTGCCCGTGAGATCTTATCCATGGGATAACTAAAGGGGGCCACTGTGAGATACATGTGTGGAACCCTTATTATTAAAAGTTTGATTGTAAGACTCAATGATAATCTCCACGCACTTCCACCTTCCTGATCTTTTCACATTGGTCTCTACCAATCATGACTCCGCACGTCTGGGCCACTCTCTTTGATGGGCTTCTCTTAGGGGCACAGAAAGTGACCACACTTATGGCTCAGGACGGTTGAACACCTGGAAAGTGTCTTTGGGATTTGTGTTTCACTGATGACACAGTAAATTAGCTAGATCACAAAGAGAAAGAAAGGAAGGAAGGAAGGAAGGAAGGAAGGAAGGAAGGAAGGAAGGAAGGAAGGAAAAGAAAGAAAGAAAGAAAGAAAGAAAGAAAGAAAGAAAGAAAGAAAGAAAGAAGAAAGACGACTGGGTTTTAGAGATTTGGTGTTTATGTAATACTACTAATGTGCAGTAATTACTTGCCGACTGCTCTCACATCTTTGCTCAAAAACCTCATCCCAAAAGTAGCCAGTGAAGATTGCCAAACACTTTATTAAAACAGTATAAAGCAGTATAAGCTTCAGAAGAATTCAAAGAAAGGTTCAGAGAGTTGGAGGAAGAAAGGTATGGGTATGGTACGTAGGACACCTTGCAATTTTCTCTGTGGTGAAAGAAGACTTCTTTTCAAATACTAAATTAGAGGAAAGGATGGATAAGTTCTAGTATGCCCAGGCTCTAGATGAGAATTTTTGGAATTGTGAATTTCAGAGCTGGCATGGCTGGAAGAATTAATAGATCATTTAGTACAAACATCATTTTACAGATAAGAAACTTCGTATTCATTAGCGACTAAGTGTCATGGCCAAAGTCATACAGCTTAGAATATTTACCCATAACATAAAAAAGTGGATTTCATCCTGACAATTGTTTTTCAGCAAGTGAATTACCAAACTGCACTAAGCCTGCACCACCTAGGACAGTGACTACTGAAGCAAGGCTGCTGAGCCCTACAAATGTGGCGAATCCCAACTGAGAGGGGCTGTAAAATACACACCAGCACAACACAATCACTGGATTTCAAAAACTTAACGTGAATAAAAGAACGTAAACTATTTCATGAATTTTATATTGATTACATGCTGAAATATTTCTGACATATTGAGTTAAACGTATTATATTATTAAGATCAACTTCATCTGCCCCCCCCCCCTTTTTAGTGTTGCCACCAGAAATGAAAATAGTATCTGTGATTCAGAGGCCGTTTTCATTAGACAGGGCTGCTCTAAACCAGTATTACCTAGTTTTTAAGGATTTCACAGAACTCCTCCATTTTACTCTTTCAGAAAGGACCATCCTAATCATTTTTTTTTTAATAGTTTTTAACTCATCACAAACACTCATAATTTCGGTAATCATATAAATACAACAATTTAATTTTAGGAAAGAAGGCACACATATCTACGAATTATAAAGGCGGGATTTCTGAACTGCTAAAATCCTCTTTTTGACCCTTGCATTATTCTTACTTCCATTTTTCTGGGGATCACTGTCTCCCCAAAAGCTAAGGCATGATCAGTTTGCTTGTTGTTTTTAGGGAGACCCCGGCAACCAAAGGGATGCCATCTACATTTTCCACTCCGTCCTTCCCCATTTTTTGGCTGCAAATGCACCCTTTTCAAGCAAACACACACAAACAATGGTGTTTGGACTAAAAAGATAGAGATCGAGCTATTCTCAAATTCATTTTTAACAAAGCCCAAAATGAATGTCCCACATACATACCGGCTTTGGTAAGAGACATCTTTTCCTTACCAACCCTGTTACCAAACAACTCAGCATAGACGTGAGCAATAAATAACACAGGCACTACACCCCACCATCTTTCAATCATTTGCCAGCCGGGATTGAGGCTGAGGGAGGCAGAAAGGATTAAGCAGAAATCAAAGACAGCCAAGCTCTAATGGTGTCTAATTAGCATAACAAAAGACCGTGCCCCAATCTTTCAGCAGTGGGCAATACATCTCATTAAAGAAGACTGAATAACAATTCTTCTCTCCTGCTCCCCACCCCCCACTCCCCCCCAACACTTCTTGGCTTAGCTCCGGGAGACCCTGAGAGCTCAGTCCCAGCCCTTTTGTTTTATTGGCTAGGCATTCAGGCTGCAGAGGAAAGAGCCCACTCGTATTATGCACCTGCATTTCAGTGATTTATTCTGATTTCCTCTCCTGCCGTGAAAATGTAGCTTCTTCAAGCACATACAAGTCCTGCCATGCAGTTTATGGGTATATAATATTGAGGAATGGCAATGATAACCTAAAAAAAATGGATACTAGTTCCCCCTAAAATGTCTTTATTTAAAGAAAATTGATCTATTTGTTTCTCTTCACCTAGTTCGTTTTCCCCCTTTAATACTACTACACCGTCTCCGAGTTAACGAAGCTAAACTGAAATTCTACCCAATTTTATTGCAACCGGTAGTTAGCTGTGAGCCTGCGCGTGCGCACAAGCCTGCATACGCGCATCGGGGAATTTAAATGGTACTAGTCTGGTTCAAGATTATCCTCTCTCCCTATTTCCTCTCAACGATAAACAAGTGCAAAAATATGTATAAAACCCAACCCGAAAAAACTGAGGTTACAGATGAACATAGTCGTCTTTGTATAGCAGGTGGGTAGTTTTTATATAAAATTTAAACCGCAAACAAAAGATTCTATGTAAACCAAGAACAACAACAAAAAAATATCCTTCCACGGTGAGGGCCAAGAAAGATAAAAGTTTCAAGTAATCGCATGCACTCCTTCCTATTAAGCTACTGTGGGGGAAGGACTGAGTGGGGAGGAGAGAGAAAAGGTCCCAGTTACTTAATCCAAACAATTTCCAATTCTGAGCTTTATTTTTTGATCAGGAACACCTTTCAAAAAGGAATCTAGTTCTGAGGGCTCCTTTGACTTCTTTTTTAATGTCCTCTCCTGGCAAACACAATAATATATATATACTTCTGAAACCCGAGCATTGCTAGGTCCATGCGGGGCTCTCGAGAAGCTGTTTGATCACGTGTGTAGACGATCGCTGAGAAAACCCCACGGAACCTATTTGGTCTGTTTAGATCTTTCAAAGTGATGCAAAGTTACTGCATTGCAGGAACCCAGACATCTTGAATAGTCACACCATGAATAACAGTGCACACTGCTGACCTGGGGTAAGACCTTTGAATGCTCTGAATCCATACTTTGCACCTAGTAGCCTCCAGTTACGATAAACCTCTGGATAGCACTGACATCCTAAAAGGCCTTTCTCTATCTGGCGAACTACTTAGCATTCAAGAGCTGGTTTCCATGTCTGTCCTGCAGGTAGAGTGGAGTTTTAAAAATCCTCTCTCCTACTGAGTTTCTCCTGTTTCATAGATCACTCTGTATTTTCCACTTCTTGTCTATTTCCACCTTCAACTGTTGCCTATAAGGGCACCCAAATGTAATGCACTATTATGAATTCTATACTGCCTTATCTTTTAAAGCACAATCATTGTGTATTTTAATCCCCAGTCAGGGACTAGATTTCGCCTTACAACTACAGTCCCAGTCTAGAGCCCTCCATCTCACCAAAGGTTTCTGGGTACTGGGGGACAATCTCCTTCCCTTTTAAGACAGACCCTAGCCAATAGGAGAAGAGCTTGAAGAGTACTAAGCAGGGAGTCAGGGCGCCTTCTGCCATTAACTAGCTGTTTTGAGGCAATCATTTCCCTTGGGGGGACCTCAGATTCCCCATCTAAAAACAGAGCAGGGGGATTTGAAATCAGCCATCTGTAAGGCCCTTTCTGGCTTACATATCTGTGTTTCTAAGTTAGGAGTTTCACGGAGGAGGTGGGACCCGGGGTGTCCTGCAGTAATACAGAGTCGGCCTCCCCCCCAGGACAGAAAGGCGCTTTTGGCTGTGGCTGTGGTAGTGGCGGGGTGGCAGGGATTGGGACCCGTGGCTGGCGTAGGCTGAGAGTGCAGAAGGTCTCAATACCCCTGCTGCCGTCCTTTCTCCTCCAGAGCTGACGTGCAGTCCAGGTTTCATGTTTGCCAAAGGGCAAGGGTGAAGGAAGAATGAATAGGAGTTAACAATTCAGAGAACTGGTCCACCTACGTGAAAGAAATAGCTAAGACAGTTACCTTGCGTTTGCAGATTCCTAACCCAGCTTCGGGCAGTCAGCGCACATGCTGGAGAAGCTTGATTACCAGTCAGCACCACAGCTCGGAGCACTCCTGCGACCGCCAGGAGCAAATGCGGAAATTTCCTGCACCTTCCATCTACTGTGAGCAGACAGCTCCGTGAGCTGAGACACGCTCCCACGTTCACCATTACCTACTAGACTTGTCGATTCAAGTGGGTGGGAGACCATTTTAATTTCAAGTAGAGAAGTGTCTTGCGGCTCTCTCCAATTATTGCTTCAGAACGCAAATAACTTCGAGAAAGCAACACTTTATGAGTATTTGGGGTCGAGACTGTTGCTAAGCCAGCTAACAAGGACGCTGCAGGATACTCAGGGTCCCGGCCTTGAGGAGCACAGGTCAGCAGTCTTGCGGGGCCTCCTGCCTCCTTCTGGAACAGTCTTGCCTGAAAAGCAGAGATAACTCTTGTGGCTCTCTTTGCAAAGCCATGAGTCTAAAGGATTGCAGAGAAGGAAGACAAACCATATTTAATGGGGAGAGAGGAAGAAAACTGTCCAAAAGTGATAAATCTACAATTCATTTTTCAGGACCTATTGGAAAGATGAATTATGCTGAAAAAGATCCTGAGCAGCTCCTTGTCATTTCTAAAACATGATCCCATGGCTGCCTGAAAGAGTTAAGGCTGTATAAATATTTATCATTCTTCTTTCAAAAGGATAAGAAAAACTCCTTTTGCATACATGAATTTCAGATTGCTAAGCAAACATTAGGATATGGTCAGAGGCCCACCATCTTAATGAGGCTATGGTAATCATTATGTGTGTGTGCGGTTTTTTGTTTTTCATTGTGTGTGTGTGTGTCTGTGTGTGTGTGTGTGTGTGTGTGTGTGTGTTTGTATGGCTTGCTTAGATGTGATCTAAAAAAAAAACCTAGACATTTTGATTTTATACTTCGGCTGCACAGACCTGAGAATATTAATGCTCTCCGAAGCATACGGATGGGATGACAAGAATGCCATCAAGGGCTTACGGTGGGACCGGGGTGAAAGATTCATTAAAAGTGATAAATAGGATAAGCTTTTCTTAATGTTTTGCAGTTGCATATTCAATATAGCAGGCCAGTGACTACGCATTTTAACTGTCTTTATTTTTAAGAGAGCTGCCAGATTTTAATTACAGATTAAACAGTTATTTGCAAATGAGTACCTCTTCATTAACATATCAGAATCATAATAATAAACAATTCTCTGCTACAAACAGCAAGAGAGCAGCGTGAAGTTGAAGAACAGTACATACATACAGCATTACAGCAGGGCAAATACCCTCCTAGCCTTGAGCACGCTGATCAGTTAAAAAAATTTTAAGGGAAACAAATGACTTTGGTAAAAGCTCACAAGATTCCAAATGTTCTGAGATTGGAGATTTTGTTTCTTTTATTTGCAGCACGCCTGGCTCATAGCAGGTTCTCAATAAATATTTGTGGAATGAATGAATGAATGAGTCAGCTTTCTGGAGGAGTATATAGTTATATTTTTGCAGTTATATGGTCACGTGCTGATTTTTTTTTTTTTTTTTGTAACACTGCTAAACTGCCATCAGATCACCTAGGAGGTTATTCTCAAGGGATTTAATTCTGTAATGTATTTAAGGGTCATCGAAGAAATGCATTTCGCAGCTACTGCCTTCAGAACAAATAACAGCTGTAATAATCTTATTTCACATAATTCCTCACTTGTTTTTATTAAAGACTTAGTTTTTTTGGTGCAACACTGAGAAGAGTGTACAGATTTCCCAGCCTCTCCCTGCCCGGATGTGCCCAGCTCTTGCTTCTCTTTGCTACATATTTTGCTTCCTCTCTTTGCTACATATTTTGTGTCCAGAACAGAGCAGGCACACTAAAAAACCCCTTAAAAAAAAAAAAAGAGGTACTATAATAAGCACACATAACACAGTAAAGCAGAAAAAGATGAGAAATGGAAAAGTAATTTTCGGCACTATTCCCTCCATAGAGAAAGATGGAACATAATTGAAATATTTTCTCAAAACAGTCATGAGAGTTCCCTGCTTTGGTCACAAGATCAAATATAGAATTGCTAATGTCAAAATGCACACCAAGAAAACTGTCTTTAAGGTCTGCCTTCAGCAAGATGATGCCCTGGGGCGCCTGGCTTGCTCAGTCTGTAGAATGTGCGAGCCTGGATCTTGGAGCTGTGAGTTCGAGCCCCACATGGGTGGAGAGATTACTTGAAAAAAAAAAAAGATGATGATTCCCTGGATTTCTTGAAAAGACAAAACCACAAAAGTTTCTTCAGAAGCTGTACTTGTTGCCCCCCATTTTTAGGGGACAAGTACAAATTAATAAGGCAGATCAGTAGCCCCACGGATCATTCACACCTAGGCAAAAAAGTAACTTGGGTAGAAGTCAGAAAATTCAAAACACTGATCCAGTTTTCTTAACAGTTATTTCAGATTGGCTGAAGGGTTCTAAAAACCCTTGGAGCTATAGACAGGGTTTCACGGCGACCGCTGGTGTATTGCTGTCCATCCGTTCCTCGAGATCACGAGGACTGGCAAGGGATATAAAACTTGAAGGTCTCCGATTTACTGTTTCAAATAATGGTAGTGGGGGCAGGGAGGGAGGGAGGAGGGAGTCATGCTAAAGTTGAGACAATCAGATGAGGACAATCTCATTCTACTACTCACTTCTACCCACCACGATTATAAGCATAGATATCATTCCTACCACAACTTCCATTTCCGTGCTGAGGTCTCAGCTAGCCCTTATTTCTTCACTGAATACCCTTGCTCCATAGCCCAGGAAACTAAGGCCCACTGACGTGTTCTTAGCTGAAATCAGGGCTTATAATGGTGAAGTTAAAAGATTTTTATTTTTGAGTGTTCTGAAATTCCAAGTGATAGTAACCTATTACTTGGAGTATATGTAAACATAATTATACAGCAAATAAAAATGTTGTATGAAGGTGAAAGTTAATAGCTTAAAATATTGTCATAAAAATTTTATTCCTAATTTAAAAAAAATATGAAGATATATTATAAATAAATGATGACTCTGAAATTCTACAGCTTGCCAGAAAGCTGGTAGGCAAAAAAAAGAGAGGATTTAATGAGAATTAGTCCTCCCTTCCAGCCCCCGCATTTCCTAGAAAACTCAGGGGAAATGCCCCCTGAGGACCTCCTTGCTCACCCCTACCTGAGCAACTTCACCTTCAGCACCTGACTGTGCTGAGCACGAGTCCTGAGGTTACATAAGGCCTCGGCTGATAAATGAAGGAAGCATCTCATTATTAAGAAGTAAACCCATGATAACGGATTGCTGATTCGGGGTCCTTGGTTTTATAAGCCTATTTCAGGAAATGTTTCTATTCTGCTCTCATCGCCCCTCACTCTCCTCCCTCCCTTCAGCTTACCCTGTTACCTCCCCACCAGCCAAGGCAGGCTCCCTGAACCCTCTTCTCTCTTGGAAAGTCCCAGACCTTGTTGGCAAAGGTACTTCAGTCTCCCCCCCACTCTGAGAAGAGGTAAGGCAAGACCCACCCAGCCAGGCCAGTGGCAGACGGATACTTCCCTTCTGATGAGGCTAGCACGGGCCGTTGTCCCAGGGTAAAAGGTAACAGGGATCCTGGGAAATGAGAGTTTCTGAACTTGTAACATGAACCGTGGCAATAATCCCGTCCCAATTTGAGAGTTGACATACTTGGTTAAAAATAATAAAAATAGGGGCAACTGGGTGGCTCAGTTGATTAAGCGACTGCCTTCGGCTCGGGTCATGATCCCGGAGACCCAGGATCAAGCCCCACATCAGGCTCCCTGCTCGGCGGGAAGCCTGCTTCTCCCTCTCTTACTCCCCCTGCTTGTGTTCCCTCTCTGGCTGTGTTTCTCTCTGTCAAATAAATAAAATCTTTAAAAATAATAATAAGAGGAATGTGGCAGGCTGGACTCATTCCCTAAGCCGTGTGCTCTGCTGGTGAGCAGCCACAGTGCCGTATGAAGGACACGGCGGGCATGCAGGCTGGATGCCGTGTATGTGTGTGTGTGTGTGTGTGTGTGTGTGTGTGCGCGCATGTACGTGTGCGGTGAGTCCCCCTGGGTCCTCAGTGGCCGGTACCGCTGGTTCCCTGAACACAGGAGAGCAGGCGTCACCCCTTGAGACACTGACAACGGCGACAGGAACACAGGGCGTTGGAGGTAAAACTGCAGAGGCCCAGGGGCTGTCCAAGCAACTCAGTTATCCTCTGGTAACTCCCCTCAGCACCATTTTCAACCAAATTAATTCCTTTCATGATGACTTTAACAGATGATCTTTCATAACATGATCCCTCCTTTCCTCCAACTGAAAATCGGCCTATGTACGAGTTAAAATTAACACTAAAAGCAAGTTTTTTTTTTTTTTTTTTTTAAGGCTAAAAAAATAGGGCCTCCTCTTCATTATCTGAGCTTGGAATTAGACGGGGCACACATCGTATTCACAGCACGCTCATGCTTTGGCCACATATGTATCAGTGGGACTACCACATAAATAGTGAAGCATTTACAGAGAAACAAAGAACACTGGCTTTGTGAAGTAACTTTGTCTTATAGAGATCCTCAAATATACAGTCCCTGCCATACAGCTTAGAATGATGGTAAGAAATGTAACTTCACAATTGTTCCCTTGTCCCTCGCACGTTCCCCTGTCCCCGGGACGCAGCCCTTGCCTTGGACACTGTAGGACTGCCCCTTGCATCTTCATTTCTCACCATCACTGTCCAGTGCTTACAGCACTGGCTGCTACTCTCTTTTTAAAGTCATGTTTTCTTATTTAGCTCACTGACGGAACCATCAAGGGATGACAAAACAGGCTGAGTTCCAGTGAGATTTTGACTTTCCTTTGGATAAGTGATTCATCTTCGCCATCTATAAAATGGGGAAAGCTTGAATCGGACCATCTTTGAATTCGAAAGCACATGAAAACATTGGTGAAAACACAAAAGAATACAAATTTCACTTCTCCCACTGATTTAGTCAACATTTCTGGGTAGGTTGTTAGGCTTTGAGAACATTTGTATCAAAAATAAACTATCACTCCTTGTGTTTGCTTTCATTATCTTTTTGGGAAATCATCAAATACGATCAGTAAGTGATGATTCTTCAATTTCCTTATAGAACAAATGTTTGAATACATTCTGTAGTTATTTTTGAGATAATGTATTTCCCTGCTACTTAGAAAAAAAAAGTAAGATCAAATGAGAACCTTAAATAATACCTAGCCAGGTTAAAGATCATATCACACTCTTTAAATCAAGCTTTTGGTTTTATAAATCAAGTCTTCTGATTTTGTTCAAAACACCTACCTTTTCCTCATGTATCCTTTTTGGGAATTAATAAAAAGAGGATAGAAAAAAATGATATAAAGTTTCCAAACAGAATTAGGCAGTTAAATCTATGAAAAATTCATAATCATTACAAACTAGAACTAGGTCTTCCTGGTAACAGATAAGCCCTCTACAAAATGAAGTGTGTGTGTGGGTGTGTGTGGGGGGGTGATGTTCAATTTATCAAAACAATAATTATCATGATATATAAAAACTAAGTATTATAAAAATGGAAATAAGCCAGTGTATTAAAGTGGAGGGAGGAGGGGAAAAAACCCTTCTAAAGTAAAAGGAAATGGGCTGAGCTTTAAAAACAATGCAATATTTTGTAAGTTTGCATTTGTTCAAACCTGATTAACTGAGAACACCCACCAGTCTAAAATAGCTTATTTCACTATGATTTGAAGGAGAAGCCTTGCTTATGTAAATAATTCAAATGAACAGCAGAGGTGTGGATTTTACAATCGTAATTCTTCTCTAACAGGCAGGGGACGGT
Source organism: Spilogale gracilis (assembly GCA_004023965.1). Classification (NCBI taxonomy): domain Eukaryota; kingdom Metazoa; phylum Chordata; class Mammalia; order Carnivora; family Mephitidae; genus Spilogale; species Spilogale gracilis. The sequence goes on from PITA01004288.1 coordinate 41,089, forward strand.
GAGGATTGCTTTTCTAAAGCGAACCTCATCCTGTGGGGACATCTTCAGACCACGGGGGCAAGCAGAGCCTTTGCCCCAGCTGTCTGTGCGCCCTATGATGTCCCATGCTCGCACACAGGTGTCGCCCCTCATTCCTCACGGTGGCTCCCTGTACACGGGAATTCAAAGTAATATTTCTGACTTCTTGATGTAGACCGTAATTTAAAAAACACCCGCAAGCGGATGCAACGATGCATCGCTGGGGAGAAGAGCTGGGTGTTCGGCACACCCCCCTGCCTTCCCTACACAACACTTTGAGAACAGCCTTTCACATCTTTGCGTTTTGCTGCTTGGTCCTGCAACAGCCACACTCAATCAGCATGGACACTCGCCAACCATCTAAGGTTTGGGACTAGTTAAGCTACAGAGAAAGGTTATTTTCTTTCAGCACTTTACTCACGTGAGAAACCCAGACCAAAGCTTTCAGACTTTGATGCTTCTTTTAATCACACAGCCTTAAACAAAGGTCTATTGCATCTGAAGATGTTTGCTAGGAAAGAATCTTCATTTCGTTTTTTGGTTTTTCTTCACAAATAACCTAGAGCAAGCACTTTGCAAATGCTAGCTAGTTCAACGCTGGAACCAACCTCCTGCTGCACGGACGCTGTCCAGCGGCGTGTGAGTCCCTTGGTGGTAAGCGACAGGCACAGCCCGAGTCCTAACCTTGGAACTACCATGTTATGCTACCTCTTCATTTTTTTTTTTGTTTGTTTGTTTTGGAGAGAGAGAGAGAAAACCTTCAGCAGGCTCCACATCCAGTGTGGAGTCCAACACAGTGCTCGATCTCACGACCCTGAGATCGTGACCTGAGCTGGAACCAAGAGTCGGATGCCTCACTGTCTGAGGCCACCCAGGCGCCCCGCTACCTCTTCAATTTTAAAGTCGTTACATTTTTAAAATGATTTTATTAATGCTTCATTAATCCTGGGAGCTGATAACCACAACGTAGACTTCCCTGGAGTTAATGTGTGCCCTTTCTTATTAAAAGGGCTTTGCTGGGCCAATCTATGATATTCACAACCCTAGGAGTTGCAAGTCAAACAAAGGCTTTCAAGCCACCAAGGGGTCAAAGGGACTATGCAGCTGAAATGGTGACTTCAATGCCCATTTATTTATTAGTAATTTAAACAGGTCTGGTCACTTTGAATGGATAATCAGTGTGCAATAAAAGACCTATATAACCACACAGCCTTTGGAAATAAAAGTAATGGATTAAATGTTTGGCAGTGAAAGTGGAAGCTAATTACACCCTAAACCTAAGCTCTCTGGTCACTGCAGCTGAGCACTGAATTCGTCTCTGAGCTTCCTGACAATCAAAACCGAAACCAAGGGATGAGTTCCACTGTTTCCCAAAACACGGGGCGGCAGCCTCATTTGGAAAGCAAACTTCATAAAACCCATCGATTAATACTTTTAACCTCTTAGTAGATAGATTTTATAGTTGGGAAACCTATTTTATGTATTCCACGTGCATTCTGTGTAGTCCTTGACTAGGAAAGTACTTTGTACAAAGGAGCCGTTCCACAAACGCACATTCAAATAGAAGACAAAAATGTACTGAGATGTAAGAATACTTTTGGCTGTGTGACAACAGTTTCAGTTCTGCCGTGTCATGGGGCCACCACTAATGTGTGAGTAGATTAACAGCCCTGTAATGGGGACGTGGCCTCTCTCTTACAGCTCCTGGGTCCGTTCCCCACAATCCACCTGCAGAACTATTCTAAACGCTCAAGTCTGGTCATGTCGCTTCTCCACTTAAAACTCTACAATGGCTCCCACTGCTCTCAAGAGAAAGTTAACCACACAATGCCCTATTTAATTTTTTTTTTTTTAATTAGTGCACAGGAGGCCATATAATGAAGATGTCATAATTTATTTAACTACTTTCCTAGTAATAGATGCTTGGCTTATTTCCAATTTTTGGCTATTACCACCACCTACACATGTCTCCTTGGACACAAGTGTTTCTCTAGAAGGGGGATTACTAGATTGAAGGAAGAATACTTACACTTAGGACTTTCATATGTACAACTAAATTGGCCTGCGGATGGCCTTATTAATTTCTGCATTCCCACTTTGTGTATGAGGGCTTTCTTTCCCACCCCCAGCTCATTGTCTATTATCAATCAAATGGAAAAACAACAATGACAACAACAAACCTTTGCCAAGCATAAAAGGTGAACAATTATTTTTGCTGCGATTTTCATTTTCCTAGTTGCCCGTGAGATAGAATGAATGCCCTTCATGTGTATTCTTGAACTCCTTGCCCATTTTCCTGTCGAATCATAATTACTGAATTACAGTTATTGCAAATTTTTTTTTCCTGGTTTGTTGCTCATCTTTTAACTTTCACAAAATTCTTTGGTTTTAATTGAGGTGTAGTTGATGTATGGTATTATATTAGTCTCAAGTGTACAATGCACGGATTTGACAGTTACCTACATTACGACACGCACACCATGATTAAGTGTAGTTACCATCTGTCTCAACTACTTATCCTTTATTATGTCACTCATTATATGGAAGCATTTGCTGTTTGGTAGGTAAAATTTATCAAGACACCCTGGTGGGCCTTTGACTAAAATTATATTGGCTCTATAGAATAATAGAGGGAGAGCTGACATTATCATTATTTTAAATTGCCCTATCCAGGAATGTGTTATGTTTCATAAACTTAAATATATTTTATATTTTTGAGACAATTTTTTGAAATTTGAATAAAGTTGATTCTATATTCTTTGAAACAACATTAGTTTTCATCATGAAGGTCTTGTACATTTCTTGTTGTTAGGTTTACTAGGAAATTATGTATTTGTTTAGTTTCTTTTGTGAATGAGGTCTTTATCTTTTTTCTTTTTTTTTAAAGATTTTATTTATTTATTTGACAGAGAGAAACACAGTTAGAGAGGGAACACAAGCAGGGGGAGTGAGAGAGGGAGAAGCAGGCTTCCCGCCGAGCAGGGAGCCCAATGTGGGGCTCGATCCCAGGACTCTGGGATCATGACCTGAGCTGAAGGCAAAAGCTTAATGACTGAGCCACCCAGGCGCCCCAAAGGTCTTTTTCTATTACATCTATCTATCTATCTATCTATCTATCTATCTATCTATCTATCCATCCATCCATCCATCCCTCCCTCCCTCCCTCCCTCCATCCTTCTTAAAACTTGTTTACTTTAAGTATCTTTCAGGCAAGCAAACATATGTACCATGTATTAATCAGTGAGTGATGGTGGAAGATAGCCAAGGTAGAAATGCTTTTGATTTTTTGATTACTAAAGCATTAGACTGACGAGAAAAGAAGCAAAACTAGAGTTAAGAGAAATCAATTTATAATTTTGATTTTAAAAATTCCAGAAAACGATAAGTGTCTATTTTTTAGAGAAAACAGTCTCCTGGAGAGTCACCTGAGAGTGTTTCTAGGTCTAACTTCCTACTTAGGTCACCTGTGTATTTTGTAGACTCTTTAAAAAAAAACAAGTGGTTCCAGAGCTTTCCTTAATTGCCAGGCTAGTATGGAACAGACAGTCCCGCTGTATTACTGTTAATTGTTCTTAATGTTTTATGGTGCCTAATTGATAAATTAAGCTTTATCACAGGTATGTCTACATGGGAAAAAGCTTCCAATATAAGCTGGTCCTATCTGTGGTGTCAGGCATCCAGTGGGGATTCTGGAATGTATTCCCTGGGGATATGAGGGGGGGACTTCTAGAGTTGTTTTTCTGGTTTAAGAATGTATAATGAAACCAATTTATCATCACTCAGCTTCACCAATTAACTCAGGACACCTCTTGTTTCACATATTATTAACCTGTTTCACATATTATTAACCCAGATTTCTTTTTGCTTTGGATACCCTTCATCTACCTCCCTAGAAACATCAATTTGCTTTCTGTACCTATGAGACTGAGTGTGTATTTTTTAAGATTCCCATACATGAGAGATCCCTTATGGGATCTTTCTCTGACTTACTTTGCTTTGCATAATGTTTTCAAGGTCTGTCCATGTTGTTGCAAATGTCAAAATTTCATTCTTTTTTAATGGCTGCATAAAATTCCATTGTATGTGTATGTATGTATGTACGGACACACACACACACACACACCACTTCTTTATCTGTTCATCCGCTGATGGACATTTAGGTTGTTTCCATATCTTTGTGATCATAAATAACATTGCCATGAACACAGGCATGAGGCTGCTTTTGGAGTTACTGTTCTCATCTTCCGCAGATAAATACCTAGAAGTGGAATTGCTGGACCGTGGAGTAATTCTGTTTTTAACTTTTGAGGAACCTCCATTCTGTTCTCCAGAGGGGCTGCACCAGTTTGCAGTCCCCACAAAACTACACAAGGGCTCCTTTTTCTCTTCATCCTTGCCAACACTTGTTATTTCTTGTCTTTTTGATAATAACCATTATAACAGGTCTCAAGTGATATCTCAGTACGGTTTTGATTTGCATTTTCTTGATGATTAATGTTAAACATTAATTATAAGAATAATAATTTAATAATGTTAAACCCTTAATTATTATTTCATGTACCTGTTGGTCATTTGTATATCTTCTTTGGAAAAACAGATCTTCTTCCCAGTTTTAAATTGAATTCTGTCTTTTTACCGGTAAGTTGCAGAAATACATGATATATTTTGGTATTAGCCCATTATCACCTATATGATTTGCAAACATTTTCTTCCATTCAAATAGGTTGCTTTTCCTTTTGTTGGGTTCCTTTGCTGTGCAGAAGCTTTTTAAGTTTGATATAGTCATAGTTGTTTATTTTTGCTTTAATTGCTTTTGTTTTCGGTGTTAGATTTAAAAAAATCATCCCCAAGATCTATATCAAGCAGCAAACCAACTACATTTTCTTCTAGGAATTTTATGGCTTCAGGTCTTATGTTCAAGTCTTTAATGCACTTTAAATTAATTTTTGTGTGTAGCATAAGACAGTGGTCCAGTTTCATCCTCTTGCATGTGGCTATTCATTTTTCCCAATCTCATCTTTTGCAAATATTCTTTTTAAAGATTTTTACTTCTTTTGAGAGTGAGAGAGCGTGCGCATGCGCACACACGCTAGCTCACACACAAGTGGGGGAGGGGTGGGCAGAGGGAGAGGGAGAAGCAGACTCCCCACGGAGCAGGGAGCCTGCCATGGGAATCATCCCAGGACCCTGGGATCACGACCTGAACTGAAGGCAGATGCCTAACCAACCGAGCCACCCAGGCGCCCCTTCCCAACACCATTTATTAAACAGACTGTTCTTTTCCCATTGTAAATTCTTGGCTCCTTTGTTGTAAGTTAATTGACCATATATGTGTAGGGTTTATTTCTGGGTTCTCTAGTCTGTGCCATGGACTTATATATCCTTTTAAACTGTCCTTTTCTGTGAATGCTGGTTTTGCTGGGATCTTGTAGCTGGCTTATACTTAACTGTCTTATTAGTTTTTCAGTTAATTCCATTGTATTTTCTGTAATCGTATACTTATGCTTTCTACTAGAATACGATCTTAATGACAATGGAAACTATTTCTACCCATTCACACAACCCTTTTCCTAAGACTTAGCACAGCTCTTGGTACACAGTATTAATAAATATTTGGTGAATTGAATTTAACACATAAATTCAGGTTTCTCTTTTCATATATGGGTGTCAATTCATGTTACTTTCTCCCTACAATGGTCAAACTTCTTGAAGGTATTAACTTAGGATCCTAACTCTCCAAAAATTTAATAATTAACCTATGAAAGTAACACATATGGAAAATTAAATAATTTTCTAAATAATCACTGAATAAAAGAAGAAAGAAAACTCCAAATAAGTCAACCTGAATATGAAAGAGATCAAAACAGTACACATTAGATATGGAAGAACAAGATTTGGAAGAATAAAACAAGTAACAAATATTTCACTTTAGAAATTAGAAAAATAAGAACATCCCAAGAACAGCCATACCCTCAGGAAATGCAGGAGAAAGGAAATTCAATTAAAAACACAAATAGAAAAAAAAAACACAAATAGAAAAATACAAAAATACAGACAATTAACCGTGCAATCGTATTTCTGTACGTATAAATGTGTGTGTATGTGGAGAGTGGGGGGGGTCTCAGAAAAACAAAACACAACAACAAATCAATACTGAAGCAGATAAAACTGCAGTAAAACCAATCATGGGGGAAAAAACCATAAAAGATAAAATGGGAGAATGAAGAGGTCATGCTAATAATCAAGAGAATATTGTATACAATTGTATGCTAAAAAATGTGAAAAAGAAAATTGATGTAATGTGTAGTTATTGTAGGAATGTATTAAAGAAATTGACACACACACACACACACAAAAAGGAAAAGGAAAAAAGAAAGTCAATATGCATACAAGCAAACGAAAGATTACAAAAGAATTTCTTCTTCAGACTTTTTGGGCAAGAATGTTTCTGAGTTGTGAACTCTTAAACTTTTAAGAAATTGATAGCTAATGCTACAGGAAACAAATCCTAAGCACAGAAAAAATATGGCTGATTACCCTAATAGGTTTTAGGAAGCCAGTATCACTATGACTAGAAACAACTGAAAAGAGAAACATGAAGAAAGAATAATAAAGACAAAGGTTAAGACCTTAAGATAGTAAAAAACATGGTTTAAAGGACAGGTCCTGGATTTTGAATCTCAGCTTTACCATTTACTAGTTTGACCTCTTTGAGTGAGGTACTTTCCTCTGTGATGCCCCAGACTGTAAGAGTTAAATGAAATAATCCATGTAGAGCACTTAGTATCATGTGGGCAACAGTATTTAATAGGGACTACCCCACCTCTCCTTAAAATATGTAAACATTTACATCCAATCAGTGTGTTAATTTTCTGAGAAGCAGGTTCATGGTTTTGATGAGATGACTTTTTTTTTCTTTTAAAGATTGTATTTATTTATTTGACAGAGAGAAACACAGCTAGAGATGGAACACAAGCAGGGGGACCGAGAGAGGGAGAAGCAGGCTTCCTGCGCAGCAGGCAGCCTGCCGTGGGGCTTGATCCCAGGACCCCAGGATTAGGACATGGGCCAAAGGCAGATGCTTAACGACTGAGCCAACCAGGCACCCCTTGATGAGATTCCTAAACAAATCATCTCCCTCACCCACCCGCTCAATTTAAGTCCCAGTTACATGAATCTTTCTTCTGAGTATAGATGCAGAATAAAAATCTGGATACAATATAAGCAAAATAAATACAACAGCACATTAAAAGAACCAACCCCCAAATTAATCTTTGAAACTGAAAGCTCCTCTGGGGTGAGAGTGAACGTAGGGCGGCTTTTCTAGAAAGCGAATTGGTAGCATCTATCGAAAGCCCTTTAATCCGACCAGAGTCTGTACTGGTCATTTCAAGAGCCGTGCTTCCAGGAGCGTCTAAATCAGATGGCGGCTGAGACTAAAACACAGTCTACAGACCGGTGTTACCCGGCAATTTATAACAAGACAACATTAGAAACAATGTGTCCAACAACCAAGGAAGAGTTAACAAACAGCCGCGCCCTGATGTAGTCTGTAGGGACTGAGAAAAAGGGCTTTGAGAACTTCAGTAATAAGAAACAATGCTCAAAATACGATTTTAAGGAATAAGTTAAGTAGCCAGCATCATAAAATAAAATAAATGAACCCAGTCTAAAGGAAGGAAATACACCAAGAAGGTCTTAATGGTGAACTCCGGGTGGTGGGATTCTGGATGATTAATTTAAAACATTTTCCAGATATTCTAGAATAAGCATTTTATTATTTTGAAGTTTACTTATTTAGCTAAGTAATCTCTATACTCAACATGGGGCTTGGACATGACCTTGAGGTCTGGAGTCACAGGCACCATGACCAAGCCAGCCGGGTGCCTCTATAATAAGCATTTTAAAGATTTTATTTTATTTTTTAAGATTTTATTTATTTGACAGAGAGAAACACAGCCAGAGAGGGAACACAAGCAGGGGGAGTGAGAGAGGGAGAAGCAGGCTTCTGGCCGAGCAGGAAGCCTGATGTGGGACTCCAGGATCATGACCTGAGCCGAAGGCAGTTGCTTAACCAACTGAGCTACCCAGGCGCCCCTAAAGATTTTATTTTTTTATTTGACAGAGATCACAAGTAGGCAGAGAGGCAGGCAGAAAGAGAGGAGGAAGGAGGAAGCAGGCTCCCTGCTGAGCAGAGAGCCTGACGCAGGCCTCGATCCTAGGACCCTGAGATCATGACCTGAGCCGAAGGCAGAGGCTTTAACCCACTGAGCCACCCAGGTGCCCTATAAGAAGCATTTTATAAGAGCTGTTTTGGGGTGTCTGGGTGGCTCAGCTGGTTAAACATGTGACTCTTGACTTTGGTTCAGGTCATGATCCCAGGGCTGTGAGATCAAGTCCTCCATCAGACTCCATGCTGGGCATAGGGCCTGCTTGAGCTTCTCTCTCTGCCTGTGTCCCTCCCCCCTCTACTTCAGGGGGTGTCTGGTTGGCTCAGTTGGTGGAGCAAGCAACTCTTAATCTTGGGGTTATAGGTTTAAGCCCCACATTGGGTTAGAGATTACTTAAAAAAAATAAAATCTTTAACAAAAAGTCATCTTAAAATACTCTACTACTAAAGCTGTATAATCAAATGAATCATCAGAATTACCAACCTCATGTAGTGATTTTTGCTTATCATATTATTTCAGCTTTCCATTTATTATTAAGAGAATTTAAGAATTCTGAGAATTAATGCAAGAGCTGCAAGCAGACCGTATTCCTTGATGCATCTTCTAAATGGCTGAAGAGTGTTGGCTCAAAGTCATGTAATCAGTTTTGGTAATTCAGGGTACTATCTTTCTCAGTTTCTGTGAATGGTGTGAGGTTTTCCCTACCTGACGTATGAAAATACTGGCTGGCTCAGTTGGTTAGGCATCTGACTCTTGATCTCGGCTCAGGTCATATCTCAGGGTCGTGAGATGGAGCCCTGCGTTGGGCTCCGTGCTCAGCAGGGAGTCTACTGGAGATTACTTGTTTGAGAGAGACAGCATGGGAACCCCTGCTCACACAAGCGCTCTTAAATACATAAACCTTAAAAAAAAAAATGTATCAATGAAAGATGTTCAGTAATGTTTGAGAAACAGTGTCAGGATTTTTTGCTCTACACTTTATAAAGAAAGGAGACTGGCAAACTAAGTCCTTGACCAGGTAATGGAACAAGATGACAAATAAGATTCCTTTTGCCGTCTCTCTCCTAACTCCAGCATTACATGTTCTTCCAGTCACCCAGTCCATCTTTTCTACCCTACAACATGGTCTGGTCATCCCCTCAGCCGGCGGCGTGCTCCCAGACAACGCTGCAGACGGCATACGCTCAACTTCGCTTGTATGCTCCACAGATCATCAGCTGTCTTCGCTGTTGCTTTGCTTCCCTCACTGGTAGGTATGAATTCATCTACATTCATCAAACATTTGATGGCTTTTCTATCATTTTTTCCCTCCCTCCTGTCAGAAAACTGACAAGTCCACCGAGGGTTACGCTAGTCGGTAAATATCACTTTTTAAATTATACAGGTTTTCAGTGGGGACCCAGGTGCTCAGCATTTGTAATATCTGCTCATGCCGGTTACTGTCATGGGGTGGCCTTTGTAAAATATTCTAATTGTATATATATTTTTAATATCCAAGTCGTACAGCATCTTATTTTACTTCCGGCATTCCTTTCGTCTGATAAAAATAATCCTGCGTAGGTTCCCGCTCTCTCTGAATAAGTCATTTCTTCATTGCTTCTCATACGAATTTCTCACAAGTCTTCACTGACCTGGAACCCTGTCTCCCAGCCCAAGAGGTCTATCTACATTAACTCAGCTGCCTTGGCTTACATATTTATGCAGTGGCGAAGGGGGATATTTATAAGGGGGAAGAAAAAAGAAAGAGGGATAAGCAGCGAGATGGGTATAAGAAGCAAGACGTGCATACAGGAAAACACTGAAGCACTGTTGGTTTGGGGGTAAATGTATTAACTACAAGAAACGGATACAACCCTGCTATTTATGTGGGCTATGCACACATTAGAAAATTATTTTTAAAAGATTTTACTTATGTAAGAGATAGCGAGTGAGCAAGCGAGTGAGAGAGAGCATGAACAGGGGTGAGAGGGAGAAGCAGGCTCCCCGCTGAGCAGGGAGCCCAATGTGGGACTCGATCCCAGGACCCTGGGATCATGACCTCAGCCGAAGGCAGACACTTAACCAACTGAGCCACCAGGCGCCCCTAGAAATTGTTTTCATAGTTCTTCAAAACTCTACTGATTTTTAGAATATTCCCTTTAGCCTGCAGAAACAGATGGTATGCTTTTTATTTTGAAATTGCCCCATCAACTTTTCCCAATTCTGGTATATTACTTTCTGATTTGTGAGACAATAGCTCTGAGTCCAAGGAAATGTACAATTACACAAGAAAAATTTTCCTCATGTGCAGCTTTGTCAGTTAAGTATTAAAAGTTCTTCCCAAGAGTGAATCAAAATTAATCTCTCTGTAGCTTCCATATGTTACCTGTACAGCATCTGCTCAAATGAGTTGTCTTTCCAGGCTGGTTGACATTCTAGGACCCTGATAATGATCCCATCTTGCTTTAATCTCCAATGCCCTTCCGAAGAACACTGACAAACTAGCTAGAGTGGCTGCATGTCACCTGTGTGGAATGTGCCTCTCGCCAGGAGAAGGCTGAGTTCCCCGGCGTCACAATCACCTTCCCAAAGAACACACCGACTGACTTGATCTCATTTTCTGCTTTTAGTCATTGTGCTCCCTTGTGGTTAACTGCACTCTCAGGCTATGCACAGGGCGTCCCCAGTGCAGCCTGGAATCTCATCCACTGTTCCCTGGGCTTCTCGTCACACAGTCAGGCCCCGGCAAGTCCGCAGAGCTGCAGGTAACCAGGTGGGCCTCCTGGGTTCGCACGTCTGGAGTCTGCTTAACAGCGCACAGCCGTTTCCAGGCCCTCTGTAGCAGGAGAGGAAAGACGCTCAGACAGATATGCCGGCCTGTAGGTCCTGTGTCTCCGTGAGTAAGGCTTCCGAAGCCCCATGTTAAATGAATTGTATTAAATTGAATGGAATCTATGACAACCTTAATTTACTTCACTGGCAATGAAGAATATGTCAGACAAGATGCTCTCAACTGGCCATCCATTTATAATATACTTTGAATTTTGGTCACGTGGTCAGTTTACAATCTTTGCAGTGGTTACCCAAGAATGGGCCTACTGTTGTGTCCACGGAAGGTCAAAGAATAGAATACAGAGGCTCTTGCACTTTCCATACATTTGATGTGAACAGAGTGTATATTCTTGATTACAATGAGGTCTAAAATTATTTGATACTTATGGTGACACAGGCCAAATGACAAAGTTGGGAGTTGAGAAGCCATTGTGAGATAAGATCCTCCTATTTTAAATTAGTTGCTTTCTCTGTTTCTATGAATTAAATATTTTTTGATGTTTAATAAATAGACTTTCCACAGTTCATGTGACTAGGTGATGGTTACCGTTGGTAACACTTTCATGAGAAATAATTAAGTCAGTCAACTGTCAGCTGTGATGGCACATCTGCCAGGAGTATCTTGGAAAGGCAACTTGAAAATTCAAATGTAACTCTGCATCGCAACTCCAACTCCTTCTCACCTGGCTCAAAAATTCCACTAAAACTGGGACTCCTGGGTGACTCAGTTGGTGAAGCGTCTCCCTTCGGTTTAGGTCATGATCCCAGGGTCCTGGGATCACTGCGCATCGGGCTCCCTGCTCAGCTATAATTAATCTATTAAAAGGATGTCCACCTAAAGTGCTTTCAGAGTTCAGATTCGAGAGGAGGACGACAGGTGCATACCGACGTTTGGTTTGCTTGGGCGCTGGTGCACAGAAGGACCTGGCGCGACGGGAAGGTCTTCAAGTGACGAGCCTCTCCCCGGCGTCCCTGCAGGTCAGAGCCACCTCTAGCCTGGTTCTGTCCATCAGCCACTTTCTGTTATCCCCACTCTCTCCCCACCGGTTCCTTTTCTAGCCATAAAACCGGTGGGAGGGTATTCTTTACAAAATCCAAATCTAAGCCTCTGGAACTGGTGGGTGGTCCCATCTCCGAAGCCGAGAGTTCAGATTCCCCCCACCTGCACGCTTTTCACCTCACTTCACTCTTAGGTGTAAAACCTCCTTTCTGGAACAATGCTAAAAAGCTACACGAAGTTCTCTGAACATGACCTGCTTTCTCATATATCTGTACCCTGACATTTACTCCTCTCTTCCTAATTCAATGATCAGGTCAACTCGTGATAGTAAGAAAAGGTAATTGTGGGGCAGGCACTGTTCTGAGGATGTTAATGTGGCACTAAATGTGGATGATACTCACAAAGACTCTATGAAGTCGTGCTTTTATCCTCCATTTAATGAGAAGGACGTTACCAGCAGAGGCAGGTGACGTTACTTTCTGAAGGTCACACGGGTCATGAATGGAAGAGCCAGGAAATGAATCAGGGCAATCTGCTTCCAGAACTAGCTAAGCACTGCCCTAGTCGTTTCTTGTTTGTTTGTCTGCTCCATATGGGACTTGAACTCACAACCCCAAGATCAAGACCTAGGGTGAGATCAAGAGTGGGATGCTCAACCAAGTGAGCCACCCAGGCGCCCCAGCACTGAACTCTCTTAAAAAATTCAGCTCAAGCTTCCCTTCCTCTGTGAAACTTCAGTTATCCCCATCCTTAGGGAGGTAAGTCACGCCCTGTTCTCCATTATCATACTGACAGCATGCCACCCACTGTTCCGTAATTTTCTTTTTAAAAGATTTTATTTTATTTTTTTAAGATTTATTTATGTATTAGAGAGGAAGAGTGAGCGGGGGTCAGGGGGTAAAGGGGAGAGGGAGATACTCTCAGGCAGACTCTCTGCCTGGTGCAGGGCTCGATCCCAGGACCCTGAGATCACAACCTGAGCCAACATCAAGAGCTGGACGCTTAAGTGACTGAGCCACCCAGGTGTCCCCATAATAACCTCCCTGTATAAGGCAGTGATCGGTTTTCTCTTCATCCTCTTTCCTCAGAATCTGCCAAATGCTTGATCATAATCAATGCTAAAGAAATAACTTTTGATTGAACAAAATGAAAGATCTTATTAAACTGAGAACAAGTCTGGCTCAGTCGGAAGAGCACATGACTTGCTTGATCTCAGCGTTGAGACTGCATGGGATTTAGAGATTACTTAAATAAATAAAAATCTTTAAAACATAAAATAAGACAAAACACGAACAATAGGGACGCCTGGGTGGCTCAGTTGGTTAAGCGACTACCTTCGGCTCAGGTCATGATCCTGGAGACCCGGGATCGAGTCCCACATCAGGCTCCCTGCTCGGCGGGAAGCCTGCTTCTCCCTCTCTCACTCCCCCTGCTTGTGTTCCCTCTCTGGCTGTGTTTCTCTCTGTCAAATAAATAAAATCTTTAAAAAAAAAAAAAAAAAAAAAACACGAACAATATGTCGACACAAAACTTTACTAATCTAGGTTCTTCTGATGGTTCTCAAACCAGAGTGTTTAACATTCTCTAAAGCAAAAGAAAGAAAATGGGTTTTTCAATACATATTGTTTTAAAATCCCAAAATGTAAATAAAAGAAGCAATTAACTTGTTTGTTGTATTGTTTCATTATTCTGAGTAAATAAAAATATCAGGCATTTCAGTTATCTTTCAACTATTTTTTGGCTCTTTATAGTAAGACCTTAAAACCCAACAATAACTTTTTAGTAAAATTAAATTACTGTACTTTAATAAAATAAAAAAATAAAAGTTAAATTTTTACTGTGGCACAGGAAATTCTCAGCATCACATTTTAGGTGAGTTGGGGAATAAAGCAGCTGACATGAGGAGTGGAGTAGCCGCTCAGAAACTCTTAGAAAAGGCAGTAATTTAAATAAAGGCGAGACGGTCTTTCCTCTCAGGAGCCAGAAAATGTGAGGAAGGGGATACTGGAAGGTTGTCTTTGTTGTGGTCAAAGCTGCGGTCAGTCCCTTTGCAAGAAGGTTTTAGTTGGGGAGGCGGTTTGTTCTTCCGCAGAGACACTTGGGGGAAAGGAAAGAAGTAGTTTTTGCCTCCATACCGATTAACCACATCTTAGCTGTCTCTTCTGTTCATTTCTGTTCAAAAAGTCTCAGAGGGTGTGCTAGCTGAGGTCACGAAGACTAAAAAGCCAGGTCCTTTACCTCGAGGAACCTTCCGCCTTAGTGATCGTGACAGACATAAAAACGAGGGGCAATGCATTGCACGTGTTCATGCTATCCATAAAAGCAGCAAGCCCAGGGACGGACCACAGGGCTGGCATGCTGATGCGAAGCAGGGAGTGAGGTTTCAAGAATGGGGAAAAGGTACTGAGGCGAGTCAGGCAGGGAAGGCTGGTTCAAGCAGGAAAAAGGCCACAAAAGAGGAGGGGGTACCCTTATCTTCGACGGTGAGAATCTTCGGACTCTACTCACGAAGGTAAGCTTCCTAATTTACATGGTGTCATTACTGATGGGTTTCTCCCTGGCTTTCCTTCCAGGGACCAATGCCACCAAACCAAAGTCGTTTCAGGACAGGACATGGTGGGGCTGGATGACGGCCAGCACGCAGGGACCCGTCCACACCTTTGAGTCTTGTGTTCCAGGCCATGGACTTGATTTGGTCCATCATGGTGGGCGCCCTCGGGTATGAGGCACGACGTGGTTAAATTTGTGCTCTGGCTGCATCTACGATTCTTACTTGTTTGCATTCTAAATGCTGGTAAAATTACATATGTTGGGGGGAGCTGAAAGGTATTTTTATTTAAAGTGTTTACAAGGTTAAATACTTTTTATTTTACAAGTAGGGACATAACCTTTTTGAAACTTTGGTATCTATGACCACATGGAATATTAGGATTTCATAATAAAAGGGGATTTGAAAGAAGAGTTTTAAATAGTGAATTTAAACTGACTATATTGTATGATCCTTATTTTTCCTATGTCAGATTGATGAAAACATCATCCTGGACCAGGATTTACTAGTCCAGAAGTGAGGAGCACTGGGTCAGATCTTTCTGGGCCTGTAATTTAGACAGGGGTTCAGAGGCAAGGGGCAGGGGAGCCCAGCTAATCATTACAAAAGACAGCATCCTTTTCAGACTACAAAGCTTAAGATGAGACTGACCTGCTTTAGAGCTCACCCACATCTACCTCTTTTCGGAGTTGCCTCCAGCACACGTCTGGCGTCCACAGAACGAGCATATTGGCTGATGGGTTAGAGGCTTAGAGAGCTGTTGGGGGTAAGGGAGGCGATGGGGTGGCAAGGAAGCCCGAGCTAAGAGGGGAGGGTGGTGCCTTGAAGTCAAGGCGCTCTAGCTACCCCCGCCCCCAGGAGGCCGCAGGTCCTCTCCCTGCGCCTGGCTTGTGTTTGCTCTGTGTTACTGGGAAAGCCAGGAGGCCGGGGTGCGGCTTCATGCGCTAGCACCCCGCAGACAGGTGCGGAGTGGGGTAGGGGACGGAGCTGAACCCCAGGCGGGGGGCCCGACGTGCTGGAGCCCAGACAGGACCACCACCTCTTCCGCCCCTCTGGAGAAGGGACTCCAGGGCTTCAGAGGGCAGGTGGGGATCCACAGTCGGGGGCCGGGTCCGCGTTCTGTGCGCTGGGCGGTGGGCCGGGTGCCCTGATGGGTGCCAACAGACGCGCTCAGGGCCCCCTGACTATACGGGGGAGCCCACGGCAGTCTCAGTGCTGGGCCTGGAGAGTAAACAAGAGGCCGGGAAGGGACACAGGGGACGAAGCCTGACTGAGTCAGGTGGTCTCGGTGTTTCTTTTCAATACTAGGGCAAAACTCTACTGGGGGGGATTTCCTCCGATTCTAATCATGGGGCAGAAGCTGCTTCCAGGGAAAGCGGTAGAATGACTCTTACAGTTTGGGGAAGCACCGGTTTTCATGTCCCCGTGCCCCTGGCCAGCTCTCAGCCCCACCATGAGATGAACCCTTGTGAGGAATTAGAGGGGTCAAGGAGGGGAAAAGATGGCAGGTGTGTCCTAGCTGCTCTCCTGAGGCTTCCGGGTGCGCTACAGACTTGAGAACTGTAAATTAACATTCCCTGATTATCAGGGATTGTTTTTAAGGCAAAATTTGAAGAAATTCTGTGGGATCAGTAAAGCTCAATACCTCGCAATAACCATGGATAGAATTTCAGTACCAAACAAATTAATATTTAGAAAAAAAAAACCCTCAAGAATCAAAGATACCATACTTCCTAATACATTCCAGACAGAATTAAAAAAGAAAAAACAAAAAACAAAGATTAAAATGGAAAGGACATTGTGTTTGACCAGAAGACGCTACTCACTGTTACAAACTATCGCAGAATTCACCTGCCGGGTCCGGCCGGGAACCGTCGAGTGTCTTTTTCGAGTCAGTAAAATCAAACGGAAAACCTTTCTCAGATTTAAATGGGCCTGGCAAATTAGCCACTCACAGTTTTGGTGTTTGAAACCAATCTTTCCCTTCCTATCAAGGCATAGCTCAATCCCAACCCTCTCTTTCCTGTAATTAACACTGTTTGAAGAAAATATCAGCGTAAAGTGACCGGTGCATAGCGTTGCGTCTTGCATTACTTAGTAACAGCCTCACACAGACATCTGGAATCTGGATTCAAGGGCTGAATTATTGAAAATAGCACTTGTACTTTCCATTTGAACACGTCTTTCCTTAGCAGCATAGCTTAACTTCTTTCTAAATGTAGCTTTTAGTAGAAAATGACAATTATGAGCCCTTTGAGATTTAAAATCTGAAACTCAAATTATCAAGCCTTAATAAAAGCCTAATAAATTCCTTTATGTGTTATATTATGTCTGCTTAATTACTCCAAGCCCATAAAGAAAGCAGTAGAGAAGTAGAGTTTATATGCTGGCTTTACAGACGAGGGATTTTGGAGACTCTTTCCTCTAAATTTAATTTCTATGTATACATTTTAAAACATATATTCAGAAACTCTGTAAATCTAAAACACAGATCACGCCTATAAATACATTAAGTGGTAAGTTCTCTTGGAAGGCAAAAAGTGATTAAAACCACCGCAGAGTTCTTCATCTCAAACAGTGTGGCCCCAGTTCACTGGGCATCTCATTATTGCCAACAGTTTATCTGTACGGTGATAGGAAAGAGAGACGCAATTTGCTTGTTGGAACTACCGTCTCGATACTGTTTTTCTACAGAACATAAATAATCTTTTAATGAGGCAGGAAGTCACCGTTACTTAGAAAATAGGCTTTGCTTATCTGCAGCTGTTTAGGAAAATATTGCAAGCATGATTATTTTTATTCTGATAATGTCAATCTTCTATAGTATCTCTGGAGGGGGAAAAATAGAGCCTTGTCGAGTACCTGACAAAGATGGGCCCATGTAATATAAGGTTTCCACGACGTCGTTCACTCAGGGACCAGGGTAATTACTCCCTGCTGACATGCACCATGGGCTTGGGGTCAGTGGGTCACCAACTCTGGACACCTTGACCTTATCTTCCCCACGCCTCTCCCCCTGCACCCGCCCCCAGACAACAAAGGGGCCTTCCTGTATTGAAATTGACTCTTATTTTCCGTCAATTTGCAGCTTCTAAATTTCCAGTAGCTATTTTCTTGACTGAATTAGTCTTTAAGTAAAAGGATGTATGTGTCCCCAAATTTTAGTGAATAAAAACCATTCTTCCCTTTTAAAAGCAAAAGACAGAATGAAGACAAAAAGGTAGGAGGCTCACACACCATGTGAAAGCCAAAAGGTTCCTAGCAATCTTTCACGGAAATTTTCAAACCTAGGTAGATTTAGCTTCAAGTGGATCTGCCAAAATACAGATGGGCCACGAATACACTACACACTGACCAGATAAGCAAAGCTTATGTGTCACCAAAGATTAGGTGTCACCATCAAGAGTGGCTGCCTGCGAGAAATGTGTGGGCCATGGCAAGTGGCCTTTTATAAAAGAGAATATATTATGGATGTGATCATCTTCATTTAATTTTTCCACACGTCTTCGCCGAACATGTACCCTATGTTCGGCATTGGTCTGGGCTCTGGGGTGAGTGGGGCGAGTAAAACCGCATGGGGTTCTGGTCTGTATGGGGCTTACAATCAGAGAGGGAGGGGACTGTGAGCAGATAACCACACAAAGGTAAGTGCTAACTGATGGTGTTAAGAGCCGCATCACCTGTTTGCTATGGGAGTGTAGGGATCCGATCTACTCGGAGAAGTCTGGGAAAGGTTCTCTGAGGAAGCTCTGAGGCTGACATCTGGCAAGGCGACCAGCAACTAACCGGGTGAAAGATGAGAAGAGCATTTGGGGCAGGCAAACAGCAAGGAAAGGCCCCATGATGGGAAGAACAGCACTGCCGAAGGGAGAAGGTGACAAGGTGTGTCTGCAGCAGAGGGAGCAGGGGAAGCCAGGGCGGCGGGGGAGTCCAGGCAAGAGAAGGGGTTTGCCTGGGCAGAGACGGTTTTAAGTAGAAACATGCAAATGTGTCCTGGTCTGTAATCAGTGTCGTGTTTTTCATTGGCCGATGTTCCCTTATCTGGACAAGAGATTTTGTGCTGTACCTTAGAAATTAGAGCATCTTTTAGCACAATGAACCTTTACCCTGGAAAGATAAATCATATGCAATTGTAGGTATGGCTATAATTATAGAAAGCTAAAAATACATAAGTAGGGACACATGTTTCTAATTGAAAAAAATAAAGATTAGAGGTTGAAGATTTAAAACAGTTAAATGGGAAATTCATGTGCATGTTTAGTTATTCTAGACTGAGTTTTAAAGGATGCAATACTTCTATTTACCTAAATTGAATCACTCAGATTATAGACCACGTTATTTGTAGTTAGCGATGAAATTCACGTTTCCAGACTTAAACTGTCAGTACTTCTATGAATACCATCATACATGATCTGCTTG
Organism: Spilogale gracilis; assembly: GCA_004023965.1. Classification (NCBI taxonomy): domain Eukaryota; kingdom Metazoa; phylum Chordata; class Mammalia; order Carnivora; family Mephitidae; genus Spilogale; species Spilogale gracilis. Next base: position 60,056 of record PITA01004288.1, read on the forward strand.
TGATTACTCAAGTCTCAACTGAAGAAACATGAAAATAGATAAGGAACTAACACATAACCATAAAACAGACGGCCTGTTCGTGCTCCAGGAAGGGAAACGGCGGGGAGAAACCCATCCCGAGCTTTAGTAAAGAAGTTAACCAGTGCCTGCAGATATCTGGCCTGTAGTCTTCATCAGGATCATGTGAGTCCCCCCTCCCCCGGGGCACCCCCTCCTCCCCAGGAAAGCAAGGATAGCATATCAGATCCTTGCAGATGCTGAAAGCTGAGGGCAATAGAAAGAAAAGCTTTGACATTCTGTCACTAGGCTGACAGGACAAAATGGACTGCAATAAACAACAGTTTGAGCAGGATAATTTGATATATTGGGTCCCTAAGCTTCTCCAGATGCTGAACTCAGCTTGGGACATGAGATAAGAGAAGGGCATTTCCCTCTTGAATAAAGTCGGGTTGGGTGAAATCAGAGAAAAGAAACCTCCTTGTAATATACAGAAATTGGTTCACCCACGTGCGTATCCTCCGATGCCGCCCCTAACGCACATACAGAACGGGCACGGTGTTCACAGATGTTACATACACATGTAAAACACCATGCCGGCACCCAGGTACACAGGAGAACTTGTTGGCCGGCCTCCAGAACCACGGTAAGACCAGAAAGAAAATCAAATGCTCACGAGAGCTCTTCCCGTGGAAATCGCACTATACCAACAGTAGGCTCACTTAATATTGTATGACTCCACAACTATTACAAATAAAAATGCTTCTGAATAACATTTCTTTTCCAAATAAACAAGCACATGCAGACACAGATTTCGACTGCGGAGATTTAATTCACAACAGAAGGATGTTGCTTCTGGAGTGAGAAGTGAAATCACAGTCCCTCTGGGCACAGCCAGGTGTCTGCCAGTTCCCCATAACAAGGCTGAGTGATGTGCTTGCATTTTCAAACACTGTTTTGTTCCAATAAGGCCAGTTTAGGTGACTGCTCGATGCCGTAATGAAACAGGAGTACAGCCAAATGACTGATTTTGGTGAAGATGACCCAAAAACCAGCCAAGCAGCTTGCTTTTTATTGGTGAAGCTTTTGATTTAGTTTTTCTTTACATTACTTAAGTAAAAAAAATTTATAGAAACAAAAACAAGACATCAACAGAAGCCTATGGTTTTGTAATTATAAGACACATTGTGCTTGTGTAATCAAGAACGACGAGAAAAGACTATCTTAAGAATAACAGGGAACATGGATGGGCTGTCTGTTGTCTTATTGTCAAAGGTACTGAAATAGCACCTCTGTCTATTTTATTTTGTTTAAAATTCTGCAAGGGGACTGTTAACGGTCTCATTTTTAACACTTCTGTTTCAGAGCATCAGAGCACATTTGGCCAATGTCTTAGCGCTTTTAAGTGCCAGAGCAGGGATCGAGCTCCTATTTGCTGAATTCTGCCAACCTCGAGAGCTCATGTCTTTCCACCCACCCACCATCTTTCAAAATATCATTGCAGAAACAAAGAACAGCGTGCAGAAAAAGAAATCAATAAACACATACGAAGGGGCAAATGAATGCATGACTAGAATGTACTTCAATCCTAGGTGAAAAACCCACCCCGGCAGGCAATAGACCCTTGCCCTCGTCAAAGCTTACTGGACGCTCAGGGTTCTGTTTCCTACTGACTGCAAATGGCTGGGTACACTGGCGGGCATACTAACCTTGCCCCTCAGGGTCACATGCTCTCTCTGGACCTTTCCAGCCATTTGAATTCTGTCATTCTCAGCCCTCGAATGCTTTAGCAGCTGCTCCTCTTGCTAACCTAGCTCTGTCTTCCTTCCCACACGTCCCTTCCTCAAGGGCTTATCCCCACCACTCTATGAATGGCACTGGAAACTTCCCTTTTTTCTCACTTCTTTACAAAAGCCTTAAATGTTTCAGAAATTATATATATATATACGTATATATATATATGTAGAGAGAGAGAGAGAAAAGGGCATACATGCAAAATAAAATCACCTGTGATTATGCCACTTATGGATAACAACTATTAACATTGTGGTGTATACTTTACCAATCTTTTTCCTAAGTAAATGCACATGACTGCTATTTTTATAGAATTGCTATCATGTATATATGTTACCTCATAACACTTTTTCAATTTTTGACATATCAATGAACATTCTCCCCCATTATTTAATGTTCTTTTTCAACACGATTTTCAGTGACTATGTGGCACTGTACCGCACGAACGCACCATATCTGACTCATCCCCAGCACTGGATATTCAGGTCGTTTATGATATTGTATTGTCATAAACAGGTCTGCAATGAACACCCTCACAGACTTATATTTTACTGAGATTTGTGATTGTTTCTTTAGAATAGATTTCTCTGCCCATTTGGAAGGCTCTGAAACTGTCAGGTCGCCTTCCTCACAGATTTTATGTAGGATGTACTAATGCATGGGAAATGGGTATCTTGAACATAATGAATAATCACCACTTGCAAAATGACTTATAAGTGAATCAACTAATCCAGTCCCCAAATGTGCATTAGCCTTCTAAATGTTCTAAGTACTGGGGATGCAGCAAGTAGACATCGTCCTTGGTCTTAGCTTTCATTATATCAAGACAGAAAATGAAGGAAGGAATAACAACAATAAACCACGAAAAATACAAAAGTGGGAGGTCATGAAAATGGAGAAAGGCTGGGCTGGGAAGGCGAACGGTGCAGGACCTGAAAGTCTTGGGGTGGACGGGGTGTCCCGGCCGGGGTCAGGCTTCTCAGCAGCTCTGCAAACCAAGTTCTTCACCCTTCCTGCTGCCACAACAATCCTCCTTATCTCCCCATGCTTTCTATTTTTATTTCTACCGTTTCTATTTTTACCTCTAGTGAGGTAAAAAAAAAATATTTTATTTCCAAAGTTCCCTCACAACTACAAAAGAAATGACTACTAAACAGAAAAGCTTTGTAACTCCCTGCACCCCCCCACCCCCACAGACACACCGATTAAAAACAGAATAATTCTGGAGAAAAAGTAGACACAATAAGGCAATTACTTGGGGAAAGTGCTTCTCGAGAAGATTATGCAGATGAGAACTACTGTTTTTTTCAGAACCAAGTTTCTAGATATACTGTAATCCATACGGTGGACGGTGCTCATGAATGTTAAGTGGCTACCAAAATTGGTCAGCAGCGAATAGCCTGAAGGTTTTAAAAGGAAGCAGGCAGAGCACACAGTAACTATATTCTTGAAGTAACTTCATGAGGTCTGCATTTTACTATTTTACACAGCCTAGCATTTAGTGACCCACAAAGCTAGCAACTTCTACTACTAGCACACTACTCTCCCATTTCCTATAGACAAGAGCCAAATAATTCAGACTTTAAAGATGATGTCCGATGAGCCTGGGGTACACTGCTTAGAAACAGAGCACCACTTTTTCTCTCAAAGAGCAAATGCACTAGGATTGGAAAATATGTCAAGACCTTGATAACATTCTGGTCTTTTAAAATTCATGATAGTATTGGGACAAAGATAATAAATCACGCACCATTTTATTTGTTTGAGGTATAAGACACTTTCCATTTAAAGGAGAAATGTAGGAGTTGGAGAGAGGGTGCACTGAATCCTACAGGACTCCTTAGAATGGTTTTATATGTGGTGACTTCTCTGTAATTAACTTGAAGCACACAAATAAAAAGCGAACCCCAGTCTTCCATCACACGCGTGTCTGTGTGAGTATGGCTGATACATAGGCCACTGATCTGGTGGTGACTATGGAAAGCATTTCTCTTATCTCTTCACGTGTGTTAGTTTCATCATTAAAACAACCCAGTGGAAAAATGTATTTTTATTATTTCTCCTTTGTGGATGAGGAGACTTAGATGCAGAAAAATTAAGTATCTTTTCCAAGAGTATTTAGCTAGTAAAAGGAAGGGCGGGGAATTAAAGCCAGACATGAATATGCATGAAACTCAGATGGCAGCTGGGGTCCCACTGCCCCTTTAGCTCTAGGCTCCGACCTCCCGCACTTTGTCTTTTGCAGAAAAGCTCAGCGCCCTTCCTCAGATGACTTCAAACATCAAGGGGAAGGGGACTTGCATTCTCAAGGTCACATCTACCTCCCAGCTTCTGGCCTTCTGACCGAGTTTGTGGGTAAGTGCACACAGGAAAAAATGCCAACAACCTCAAGTTGAATATTAGTTTCTCCTCCCGCTACTTGTCCCTTGTTTATCACTTTCTCTCATTTGCACTGAGAGAAAGATTCCCTGTATTCTTTTACTACAGAGCAGTTTAGTTCTAACTTCCTTCCAACTCACAGCCTCAGGTTCTCACTTTGCTCACTGAACTCTTCATCAAGACGGTTTCCTGGAGGAGGCGACTTCCTTGCCTATGGGGAATTCTGCTGGCAGCTGAGAGAATGAACGGTGCCCTTCGCCTGATGGGTGCGCCCAAGGATGGACGTGAGATGCCCTCTAGAATGGTTAGCAGCAAACATGGATCAGAATCATTGTTTTTTACAATATTGTTTATTTCAAATCTGATACAACAGACCTGGCATATGCTCTGACTCAGCAGGATAGAGAGAGAGGCAACCCAGGTTCAAATGACATCAGGTTAATTCACTGAAGTCTTAAATAAATCCATACGGGAGCAATTATTTTTCTTTGTATTTGAGACTTCATGCTTAGAAATGACAATGCTTGACGATAAAAAGAAATCACATGCCTCTACCCTGCCAATGATGTTGTCAATATACTTAAGAAATGTTAAAAAGTCATGTCAAAACACTATTAGAAAAAATGGGTTAGGAATAGAATTGGGGGCATATATAAATTACCAAGTCATATGTATTTAACTCATACGAAAACGAATTTTCAAAACATCACCTATTTCTGAACCTACTTTTGAATTATTCACATGCCTTTATATACCAGAGGAGATTCAAAAGAGTAGGAGCATGGAGTTAAAAATAAATTTCAGAAAATGAAATGATGTTTCACAAATTGCTGGTATCATAAGACTCAAACAAAAATACTTCTTGGGGCACCTGGGTGGCTCAGTTGGTTAAGCGACTGCTTTCGGCTTAGGTCATGATCCTGGAGACCTGGGATCGAGCCCCACATCAGGCTCCCTGCTCAGTGGGAAGCCTGCCTCTCCTTCTCTCACTCCCCCTGCTTGTGTTCCCTCTCTGGCTGTGTTTCTCTCTGTCAAATAAATAAATAAATAAAATCTTTAAAACAAAACAAAACATAACAAAAAAACCAAAAATACTTCTTGAGCACTGCTGCAAGGGCCCCTGGATTGAGATGTGTTCGATGCCCCCCCACCCCCGCCAGAGCTGAGCCACACCACACTGAGCTGCATGAGAGGCCCTGTGTTGAGCGCACTGTGTTGGGCAATGACCACGAAAGATAAAAAGCAATTCCATTTTTGAGAAACAGTCTTTGCCTTCAAGATGGTTTCACAGCAACTGAAGAAAAATGGCCTTAAGTGTTATATGTATAAAACCTACTTCGTAATTTGGAGCAGGAAATGAGTATAATTTCAAAATGAGAGGTATGGTTGCTATGGGCTCTAGGAACAGTGTGCCTACCCTGCGTGCTCCCGGAGAGCAAGGACTGCCATTAGGAGTCACCGTGTCCCTTGAATTTACTCAGGGCGTGTTTGAGGGAAAAGGTCCGTGTTGGTGGCTACGTGTTGAGGACGCACTTGTGAGCTGTTGAAGAGGACGGACTCTATCTTATTCAACCGCCCACTGTTCTGAGCTGGCCTGATACCTACTGAGTGCTCCATTCCTACTGAGCAATTTAATGGGAATTAGAGAAGGCAGTAGGTTAAACTACAAGCTATGACAATGCTCATCTGGAGGCCAAAAGGAAGGAGTCCCAAAAAGGGGAGACGAGGGCTTTGTCAAGGAACACAGGAACCTCTTCTGAGAAAGGACGGAAAGAAAAGATCATGCATGACACACTTGAAAAAAAAAAGTCACAGATGTCTCCATCTTCTCCCTGAACAGAAATGGTGGTCCCCATCTAAAAGAGCATGGGTAATTGCCAGCAGACTGTTACAACTACTCCACTGGAGTAAGGGTGGAGTGAGTGGGATGGAGCCTCGAAAAAGACGGAGGCTGGAAAGAATCATCAGGTGTGTCAGGGGCGGGGGTGGCATGCTGGAGAGGGCTAGAAAGTTAAAAAAAGAAAAAAAAAAAGGATATGAACCATATTTCCCAAACCAATGCTTTAATTGCTCAGTCGTTTTATCAAGAACTGTGCTAGGCACGGTGGGGAACAGAGTAAATTGTAAGATATGGTTCTTGTCCCTGAAAAGTTAAATAACAACCCAGAAAGCTTTCATGGTAGGATGTGAACAGAGGCCAAAGTAAGGAGGGCAGATAAGGGTCAAACGTCCCACTACAAGAACCATATTCATGGTGCGTTATCCCTTCCTACACTCAATTCTAAACATTCTCTCTGCTACCGTTTTCTACTGTTTATTTCCTGGCTTATAGTCAATAAAGTCATTTTTCTGGCCTTCATATTAGAAGAGTTGTTTTAGTAGGTACTGGGAGTTCTTCTCTGGCTTGTGGAGAAACGGCTTCTCTGCAAGGCTCACCGAACAAAACGCATCACCAAGCTTTGGCTGAGCACCGGGTCAGTTCCTGGGTGGATGGCGCGGGTTATTTTAAGACCCACTCTGTGCAAATACAGGCGGGCTTCCCGGGGCGACACGACCGCCAGCCAGGGTTCCTGCTGCCCAGCCCCACCGAGGCTGGGTCACAGGGGGTTAAACTACAAGTCCAGCTATTGCTGCTTTTCCTGTGATCCCACACAGCTTTTCTGCAATTCTCCAGAGCTGGGCGGCTGACAGCATGGATTTTCATTGAAGAAATGCTATGACATTTGTTCTAAATGTCACATTTCTCCCCCACAAACTAAAAATAGCATGTCACCCTACCCCTACCCCTAATAAAATTATTGGCTTGGAAATGACATTGATAAGCAAAATGAAGCATATGACCTTTTCTCCCCTTTTCTATAAATGTTTTATTTATTCCTGAGTAACATTTGGTATCTTTTGTGGGCTGAGATCAAAGGGACAGATCGGGAAATTTTACTGCCGAAGTAGTCTTTACAGTACGGGACTGTCATTTTTAAAGCACGTTACAGGCAGGCACTGCTGTCATTCGAGTAGCGATCTAGTGACTGACAGAAAATATCTGTAGAAATAATGTGTGTTCTCATAGTAATGTGACATTTTATGAGCAGTTTGACTGTTTTCATTACCCTGATTTCAGTCTGGTGAAGAGAAAGTTAAGCGAGCCGGCGGGGCAGTGGGGAAAGCCTGCCAGGACGGAGTTGATAGGACAACCTTGAAATCGGGCTGCTGTATTTAATAAGACTTTGTGGCAATTATCGGAAGGCGTTTTAAATATTAAGCGGACTTGAATGCTTAATCTGATCAATTCCAAGGTCACTGATTCTATTGCTAAGAGTCCCGGGCTAACTGAGCGGAGGAGTTTCAAGCAATCGGGGGCTCTGGCCATACTTGCCTTCACGCCCCTAACCATGTATTATTCCCAAGGTGAAGACTTAGTTAATAGAGCGGAGTGGTCAGCAGAGTGAACTTCGTATCTGCACTGTTCTCTCTGGTGGCGGAACTGTGTAAGAAGAACATAACCGCCAGGAACGCAGGGTCCTGCACCACAGGCCAGGGGGCCAGCTTGTCGCAGGTGCTCGCCTAGGACTCACCGGCAGGACAGCAGGGCAAGTAAGGAACACCTGCTTATAAATGCCACACACTCGTTTTTTTCTTCTTGCTCCTGGAAGCATGTGCAGTTTAGTACATGTGCAATGAATGCGGAACTTCTTCAGATCCTTGCTACTCATCTGAACCGGGGTGTTCAGGGCCGAGGTCTGTTTGCTGTTTTACTGACACACAATTTGGAATTCCCAAATCACTTCAGGATTGGCAGATGGGATGGGCGCAGTTATTTATTTATTTTTAAGGATTTTATTTATTTGAGAGAGAGAGAGAGAGAGAGCACACAAGGAGGGTAGAGGGACAGAGGGAGAGGGAGAAGTGGGCTCCCTGCAGGGCTTGTTCCCAGGACCCTGAGATCATGACCGGAGCCAAAGACAGATGCTTACTTAACCGACTGAGCCCCCCAGGCGCCCTGGGATGGACCCATTTAAAGGATAAGTTTGGCCAACTTCCCAGTGTTTGCATCTTCACATGGCTTCTTCACTGTCCCTTTCCATAGTCACCTTCAGACAGGCTGAAGGTGGCCACTCTCAATGTTCAGTTCCTTTGATTAGCATCATCTGGGGCCACCCCTATAAACCGTTGTGTGGGAACTTGGGGACTTGCAAAAGCTTTAGGGTGCACAGCCAGCAAGCGTGGAAGACACTAGATACAAGTACTGCAAGCAGACAGATGGGGCCCTATTTCCATTGTCTACTGAACTAATTATAGAAAGCTCCCCTTTTAGAAGATTTTTATATTTCTACATTTTCTATTTTGCTGCAACTCCTTGTCCCCCACATGCCTACTTAACGCCTCAATTCTTTAAGGGAGGCTTAATCTTTTACCCCAGGGTTAATCTGTCTTAATCATTTGCATCCCTGAGGCTCCCCCTCCCCCCCAGTACAGGAGACAGACCACATATACTCGCATTCTTTTCACGACACGAAGGCCAATGTCACTCATGATTCCAGAGGTAGAAGTTCAGCCTAGCATTCTAGGACTTACCTAAAAATTCAGTCTTCACCTTACATAACATAGTTTTTAGTTTTCTTAGTCATGAATAATTTTTTTCTCTCTGAAAAGTATGTGCATGCTAATAGTCTGCAGCTAGCGTTGTGTCTTGCCTGCCTGCCTGTCCTTCTTCCCTCCTCCCCATTGAATTATCTACTCCTCTGGACTTTTTATCAGGATACCACAACTCTTCTGAAATTACAATCAGATGCTTTAAAAATTCTGATCATCCTCTCAAATTCTAAAAACAGAATCAGTGTGCTTCTAAAAAGCCTACAGCACGGCCTACTAGCAAAAAAGGAAAAGCATATCCTGAAAACCTGTATTTAAAAAAAATGATAAAAATAACTATTTGGAACTAAAATCTATTTCCATGATCTATGCTCTGTTGAAGACCTATAAAACACTGAAAAATAAATGTTTGAGTTTTATAAAATAATTACATATTCTTCTGTATAATTGTATAGGAAGGAGGCTACTTAGATTTTTGACTAATTCACGGCTGTGCTTTCTATTTGATCACAACTGCAACCCCCCACCCTCCCCTGGATGAATTAAGACTATTCTTCCAAGTAATCGTAGCTATAAGATGGGACAGGGAAATTCCCAGCTGTGGAAGTCCAGCACTTCCCTCCATGGCCCCTCAGTGAAGGCATGGTCTCCGCCTTCGGTTCATTCACAGACACCCCCCTCTTCTTGTCTGCCTTCCCATCCCCCTCCAAAACAAAACATTTATTAGCCGAAGCTTCCAACTGTGACAGAAATTACAGTCATGTTAATGGTACAGATGGTGTAAAAAATGCAATCTAAAAACATGATTAAAAAACTCAGGAGCTGGGTAACCCAAGTTCATCTCAGATATGGCTGACCAGACATCTATGAGGAAGGAAATACACGTTTTTGGTTAATTAATTTGCTTTTATCCATCCCTGTAATTAGAACATGCTTTTCCCCTACTTAATCCTAAAACAGTCATTAGATTTAATAAACCTTTCTCGATTGCCACAAATGAGAAAATGAATTAGTTTAAAAATAAGTATTGGGGCGCCTGGGTGGCTCAGTTGGTTAAGCAACTGCCTTCGGCTCAGGTCATGATCCCAGAGACCCGGGATCGAGTCCCACATCGGGCTCCCTGCTCGGCGGGAAGCCTGCTTCTCCCTCTCTCACTCCCTCTCCTTGTGTTCCCTCGCTGGCTGTGTTTCTCTCTGTCAAATAAATAAAATCTTTAAAAAAAAAAAATAAAAAAAAAAAAATAAAAAAAAAAAAAATAAAAATAAGTATTAAGCTGGTATTAGCAGTATGATTATAACATTATGTGAGTAAAAATGTTTTTGTTTAATTATTCAAGATTAAATAACATTTTATAGCTTGTTGCAAAAGAGTATACAGGGTTTTCTTTTTTCCTTCTTCCTTATGTTGTTCATAAGGTCATAAAAACATTAATGTTGCCTCCACAGATTACACTCCACCAAATGGAAGTGATTATTAATCATTCTTTTCAAAAATCAAACCATAATTAGCTTCTTCTCAAGTCAAAGTAGAGACAGAATCCCACACGACCAAAGGAAGAGAGGGTGGTCTGGGTCCACTAACTGGAAAGCTTGGTTTATGTAACTTTCAAGGCTCCTGTGAACAGCAGGGCTGCAAGGTGGGCTTCTTGTTCTCATTCTTCCAACCTCTAAGCCTCTGTGTGCTGGCCTCTGCTCTCAGCGACCCCCGGATGGCCTCCTAACCGCACGGGTCCCCAGCACACTCTGGCTGCCCATCTGGTAAGAGAGTGATATGTGTGGTGGTCCTATTCTTCACACGATGAAAGGGTACAAGCACTTTAAACAAGTGGAAAAGAATATACTATGAAGTTGAGGACCCAAGTTTTCCAGACTTTCATCTTGTTGAGCATTCTCTGTATTAAATGAAGTTAGGCTGTTCTATATGGTAAGAAGCATCCTGATGTTTACAGCTGCATATCAAGAACAGCCAGGTTATGGAGAGAGTCCAGGTGCCCACTGACTGAGGAATGGACAGAGAAGACGTGGTATATATCTACACAATGAAATACTCCTCAGCCATCAAAAAGAATGAAATCTTGCCATTTGCAACGACATGGGTGGAGCTAGACTATATTACGATAAGCAAATATTTGTTGGTCAGAAAGACTGATACCATAGGATTTCACTCTTATGTGCGATTTAAGTAACAGAATAGATGAACACAGGGCAGGGGAAAGAGAAAGGCAGACCACAACACAGACTCTTAACTACAGGGAGCAAACTGAGAGTGATTGGAGGGGAGGGAAGTGGGGGGACGGGTTAAATGAGTGATGGGTATTAAGGCCGGCACCTGTGATGAGCACTGGGATTTGTATTTAAATGATGAATCACTAGGTTATGCACCTATTTGGTAACTAACTGGAATTTAAATAAAAACTTGAAAAAAAAACCCAGAAAAATTATAAGTCAAACCACTGTAAGTTGGGGACTGTCTATAGATTTTTATTCTGCATTTTGGTCAATAGTAGCATGCACATATATAGTCAACTGTCATGTGGTTAATTAAAGAGCCTGAAAAGAAGTACTGAGTAACTACTAAGGGGAAGAAAAAAAGCAGCATCTCAGTAAAATGATTTCATGTATTAAAAATAACCCAAGTTGGTCCTCACCTGGATCATGTGATATGCTCAAGGCAAAAAACTATTTGTTGGACGGCAGGTTGGGGGACACTGACATCTCCCCCAGTCGACTCCCTGCCTGTGCCCGCTGCAGGGGCCTAGGGTCACGGCACCCACAGCTACTATGGTTTCGGGTCATGGGCGACTACAGGCCCCCACAGATGTAGACTGGGACCAGGACTACCAGATGGGAACATGCCAGAGCCAGGAGGTTTATTTTGATTGCTGGACCACAAGAGAGACGGAAGGAACCCTGCACAGGAAGGTAAGTTCAAGAATACATCAGAGGAGCCAGTCTCTCCCAAGAATAACAATAAAGGCTCTAGAAACGAGTTCACAGATTCTCCTCACCCCAAAACTCATAAGGTTAAGAGTAAAGGCAACAGGCTCCAGGTGGGTCTTGCTGCATTTATTTTGGGCTGAACCTCCTTTGAATTTCTTAGGGTCAGAGATCAAAAACGTTTTTTCCTCTGGGCTGAGGGATATCAACTGCAATATTTGGGGATTTTTGATGGACGAATGGCGCTCCATGGAGCTGTCAGTCGGTCATGGCAGCCCCCTTATTATTCTAATTTCAGAGGAGGTAAAAACCCAAGACCCAGACGGTGCACGTTGGATGTCTGGCAAATGCCTGACCCCTGACTCCCAAAGCAATATTTGATGATAAATTTTCTCGTACTAGAAAACCATATTACACACCGTCCAGAAACACTAAGTAGAACAGTGCAACTCTGGACATGAAAAATTTAGAAGTGCAGGATCTCCAAGCCACTTTTCATATGCATTTATTTTAATAAGAAATGTTATATTCTAGGGGGTGCCTGGGTGGCTCAGTTGGTTGGGCGACTGCCTTCGGCTCAGGTCATGATTCCGGAGACCCGGGATCAAGCCCCACATCAGGCTCCCTGCTCGGCGGGAAGCCTGCTTCTCCCTCTCTCACTCCCCCTGCTTGTGTTCCCTCTCTGGCTGTGTTTCTCTCTGTCAAATAAATAAAATCTTAAAAAAAAAAAAAAAAGAAAGAAAGAAAGAAATGTTACATTCTAGTCTTCCATAACTTTTAGAACATATCACTGTGTTGCCTAGCATCACTGGTACGGAGCTACAGGACCAGTCACAAACCAGCCACGTGATTTTAGGGATCTTCTGAGCTCCTCTGAGCCATAGCAGCCTCATGGCGAAATGAAGTGGTTAGATAAGATGAGCTCCATGATTCCTTTTAATACTAAAATTACTTGATTTCATTCTTTCTCTAATACCACAGATTGCTAAGTCTGATTTACTCTTCTTTGTTGAGATTAACTTCCAAAGCTCCCTAAAAAGAAGCTAGGAATTAAGAATAAACTGCTCCTTTATAAATAAGGTAGACTAAAAGAGATGTGTGTCAAGATGGATGCATGACCTAGGGGTTAATAGAGAATTCCAGTTTTCTGGGATGTTGCTTACATAGCTTCACGGGAGGAAAAAAAAAAATCTATATATCCTTTCTAATAATAATGCTACAAAGTTGTTGGGATCTCTTTTTCCCTTTCTTTTTAGGGAGGGACCACAGAGGAGATATTTATTCTCAATGTGAAAAGATCAGCTCAGTAAATGAAGACATTCACATTATTGCTTTAATTCGAAATTTTTATAGACTTTCTGCTCTTCATCGTTAAGAACAAACATGAAAATCTGCACACTTTGAACAGTCAGGACATTGTTCGGGGAAGGAAGATGTGCCTGGCTGGGAACAGAGGCTGTGAATCTTGTGCATGCAAATGAGCTCCACGCCTGGGGCTCTGCACTCCTCACAGAAGCAAGTGGAGGACAGGAAATCCTTAAGGCTCCAGTAACCCCAGGGGACATGACCACCTAGCGCTCAAGCCCAGCAACGCAACGGATTTTGGACCCGATGAAGGTGAAGCCACTTTGTGTAAATCTCTGGTTTAAATCAAATAAGAATACTTAAAACAGAAAATCTTTTTAAACAGGTGAAGCCGTGGCTTTCTCCTTGTCTCCCTCCTCCCCCAACCCCTGGCCAGCGTGCTCCTGCTGCCTTCATTTTTAAGAACAGGTGCATCCATCAGGACTGCCCCTTTGCAGATTCCATTCCTAGTGTGTGACATGGGGCTCTTCACTCACGGCACAGAATTTGCCACATGGTAGTTGTTTAGAAACAGCTGTTATTGGACTACAAGGGACTTCACACTCTAGTGCAGGAAAAACGCCGAACATTTACTTGAGGGAGCTCTGTGTCCTTTGACCTTCCCAACCGTGGGGCTGATGGGACAACCCGCAATGTTATGCGCATTTCCACCCATCAGAAAACTGAGGATCATGGGAATTGTTCAAGAGAATTCGGTGTGGTGGCGAGAAGGTTCTCTGTGAAGCACTATACAAATGAAAGTCCTTAACAGGATTTGGGCACATCTCCTTTAACTATGGCAGAATTTAAAATTTCAAATAGAAGAGTATTTGAGTTTCTTTCTGAATATGATGTACCTAAAATTTTGGTGACTTTTTTTTTTTTTTCACCTTCAAACTTCCTCTTCCATTAGCTATAAATAAGGAAATGCTCCCCTTCTGTCCCAGAACAGCAGGCAGTTCAGCCGCGGTGAGACACGTGGTGGCTGTTCTATGACCTGAGCTGCTCCAGACAGGCTATCCCTGGGCATATTTGCCACCGAGCAGCGGGCTTCACAATTACCCTCCTCACTGGGGTCCCTGGAGACACAGGTCTGCAGAATTATGGCATTAAGAAACAGTGTTTCGTACAATCAATAGTCTTTTGGGTTGACTTTAATGGGGAAAGAAAACAGTATTCAACAATTAGGCTGCCCACGAGCATTCTCTAGAAGAGGGCACAGCTAATCATTTTTATGGTTTAATAAAAATGTATTTGCTTTTGTTTATGACAAAAACATCAGGAAACTGAAACATCTCACACGGAATGGCAGTTGGCAGGCAAGACAACACCGGCTTAAAAAAAAAAAAAAGCCTAGTAAATCAAAATAACTAAACATCAATTTCTAATTTAAATAACATCAGGCCAAGTTTGCTTAAAAACAAAATAACTTTTGTTTGAGGCTGTCATCTTCATTTTTCCCCACTAACGAAATGAACAGAAGAGCTTCTGTGATGAAAAATATTAAAGGTTTATGCGGTTCTATCTCGCATTCATGAGGCACATTTATTAAGACACACACACTGGCTTTGATGACACAACACTTAAGGAGAGAGGGAAAAAAAAGCAGCCTACGAGAGAGAGATATGCTGAGTGAAAAACAAACTTTGAGAAAATTATCACTGTGTGTGTTTTTTAACTTTCCAAATCAGGTATTCTGACCTATATATAGTATTGGGTCCCTTTTTATTTTTGGTCTCTTAGCAAAGCTGGGTTTCCAGCTTCGAGAAATAAAATATGACTAAATAAAATATGAACTTACAGATTGGTTTCGCCATCTGAGAATGAGGATTAGGCCGAATCAGCAAATTAATTACCTTCTTTACATTTTAAGCCTGATGGAATGATGGGCTTCGTGAAGCACAGATCATGCAGTCTTCTCCGCAACGAGCAAAAGCAGATACCGACGCTCCACTCCAAACAATGCGGACATGCTCTCTGGCAGGAATCTTTTCTACACTAGTTAGAACTCTAGTCAGTAAAGCTTCGGAGTTTGACCATTTGGCACGTCCAGCCTGCTCTACGTCAACAATCTTTATGAAGGTCATTCGGTTTCTTAGTTAACCGTCAATAAGTGTACTGCTGCCATTACCGCGTCTAACTTCTTGTAATAATTCTGTAAGAATTACGTTTCCTTGCCCGAATGCGCACACAGACGAGGTCATATTTATGCTTTAAGACGCCCTACTACAGTGTGTGCTTCCCCCTTCCTCCTCAAGCGTTCCAGCTGTATTCTTGCCTAAGCTCCTGGGTCAGCGTCTCCACATGATCGCTCATCTCTGAGTCTTCGTCACACCCGGCCCCGTGCTCCTCACATCCTGGCCGTGTCAGTGACCGCCTCCCTGCCGTGCCACCACACACCCTGCCGCTAGAAGTGAACACAGCCCCCCCCCCCCAATTTCTGTGGCGCTCTCCTGAGACCCCTGATGGACCAAGTGAACTTCATTTTTGGTTTTCTGCTTGGTCCTGCAGCTCTCGTCAGATGCTAGTCTTACCAGAACCCTAGAGTCAGAGGGGATCCTAACGCAAAGCACTTGCTCTCCTCTCAAATTAGCCATTCCTTTCTCAGGAGCTAAAGAAAGAGAGGAGAGAACTGTCAGTAAGATTCTGCTTTTTCGACCCCCAGTATGGAACTTGGTGAGAAACTCATCACTCTGCTGGACCACTGATGCTCCAACTGCCTGTGGTGAAGCCCAGCTTTGATAAAGAATGTCCAGAGTGTATGGGTGGCTCTGTGCGTTAAGCATCTGACTCTTGATTGAGGCTCAGGTTGTGATCTCAGGGTCCTGGGATCCAGCCCCACATCGGGGTCCACGCTCAGTGGGAAACTTGCTTGAGATTCTCTCCTTCCGTGCCTCCCCCTCCTTGTGCATGCTCTCAAGTAAATAAATAAAATCTTTTTTTTTTTTAAGATTTTATTTATTTATTTGACAGAGAGAAACACAGCCAGAGAGGGAACACAAGCAGGGGGAGTGAGAGAGGCAGAAGCAGGCTTCCCACTGAGTGCAGAGCCTGATGCGGGGCTTGATCCCGGAACTCCAGGATCATGACCTGAGCTGAAGGTAGATGCTTTTAAAGACTGAGCCATCCAGGTGCCTCAATAAATAAAATCTTAAAGGAAAAGAATGTTCCCTCCTTTTGTTCTTCCTTTCCTTTCTGAAAAATATTTCAGATGCATCAGAAAGTGATTTACTTCTAAAATACAACAAAAATTAGTGACTAGAAAAGTAAAGTTAAAAAGTCTTTTTTTAAAAATATAAGATTCAAGAGCCCTAAAATTATTCTGTCAAATCTCTAAATGTTACTCCAACTTCTGCAGCTCCCTACTTTGAGACTGGCCAGGCCTGAGGACCATGCTCCCAAACACCCCTGAACAGGGCCTACGTGCTTTCATGGCCCACTCATGGTCTTAGAGCTACTGAGGGTATTGAGTCTGAGCCAGGCACACGGTAGGGAGAATCTTCTATCCCTTCTTCTTCCCTCTTCCCTACCTTGGCACAGGGCTTCTTCCCCACCCACAATGCCAGTGCTGCCAACATCCCAGCACGCCGCAAGGCAGGACTCTTCCTAGTCACAAAGACTGCACGGTTAATATCTGCCGAATGAACTAATCCTTGTCTGAAAATGTCACTGATTGACTGATTTATTCAAAACATTATTCAATAAGTGCTCCGTATGTGTCAGGCAATGGGTAAGCTCCTAGGACATCCAACTTGTTCTTGAATAGTTTTCAGTCTAGGGAAAGACAGTAAGTAAACAGACAACTGTAATCCGCCGGTTTAAATGTCACTGCGTGCTTCGAAAGCACCTAGGAGTGCCTCTCATCTCAGTCTGGGTTTGTAACCATCCAAAGCTTCCCGGTTGAGATGGTGCCTGAGCTGAATCCTGAAGGATTAGAAGACATCCACTAGAGGAGAAAGTAGGACAAACGCAGAAGAAACAAACTTTGTAAAGAGAAAGAAGTAGACAGAGCGTGGTATGATCAGGAAGTAGCTCGGCAACGCTTAAATGTAGAGTACAAGGAGGGAGTGGGAATATGAGGTCGGAATGGTAGGCAGGACACAAGTCATAAGGAATTCAGTGTTTCTTGTGAGGTGTATTAGTGGTAGTTTGAGGACAACAATTTTTATGGTGAAGGACTGGGATGTGCCACGTCCAAGATATTCAGCATCCCCGGTCCCTGGGCATGGAATCCAGGATACTGTGCTGTTGACATCAACCCTGGATGAGAATCTTGGGTAGACGAATGATTTGGTCAAAAACTGGACAAGTCTCTTAGGAAGATGCAGTGGTGCCATTTTGCCTGAATTAAAGTGTTACTGCAAGGTATGTCCCAGGAGAACCACACCAGTCATGCCCAAGGGACTTCCAAAGAAAATCACACTGGGCTCCTCTAGTGTTTACATCTGGCATCTACACGAATAATTTGCAAGGAACTTTACCATAAATTCAATTCCACCCAGCGAGTATGTATTTAAAATCTACGAAATGTCAACTACTAGCGAGTTTCCTTTCAGGTAATTTGAAAATATAAGATGGCGTCTCTACCCATGAGAAATTTACAGTCTAGTTGCTAAGACATAATTAAGTAAACACACAAGGCAGTATATGAGCCAGTGTTTGACAGGGTATTATCCGTAAGTTTCATGGGACCATTTAGCAAATGAATGGATTCCTCTTTATTCCTGCTTCATGATCGTTCATATCTGACCCACATTCTCTATCAGAAGAGTACAATACAGAAAGACACAGAAAACTGGCAGAGGGCTGAGATTGCTGATAATTAGCCTGTGAGTCTTCCCAGTGTTCCCCTTATATGGATTCTGGAGAAAAATACTATTCGAACTTATCTGGGAGAAACAAAAATATTCTCGCCTGTAACATATATCCTAATAATTGAGATTTTCATTTACTTTCACGTATTTTCCGTAAGTGAAGTTTCTAAGGAAAGGCACAATAACACTAATCTTGCACTGAAGGTAGAAATTATTTTTCTCTAGCCCTATTGTGTCTTTCTCAGGAGATGCTGATGGCCAGAAATACCCACATCTAGCAGCTGTGCTGTGGGTACCATCCACTGCTCTGTTCCCAATGCCCTTCCTTGAGGACACCATGCATTTGACCGGTCACAACGTATAATGGGCTTCTGCCCGAAGGGAACAGTTTCCAGTGATTTGTGGATCTCTTTGCTGGGGTCACAAGTCATCACAAGTGACCTCTTTAAAGGGAAAAAGCCAATTCAAAGTTATAATTTTCAGGGACACTTATAATTGACAAGTTCCAGAAAGTCTGTTAGAAAATAGGAAAGTTCATTAATATGTGAGAATCAACAATTAGTAGTTAACACTTGGGCTTAAATCTTTTTCTCTTACGTTAACATGAAAATAGCCAGGGAGAATCTCATATTGACCCTTTTCCATAATTTATATCTCGTAATGGAAGTGTTTATCACATTCCTTCCTGAAAGCAGTCGTGACCGTGGATGACTGGAGACAGCGAGAGGTTGTGGCGGTCACAGGCAACGAAAAGGTCATGCAAAGGGTAAAGGAGGCACCAACTGCTACAAGAGGCAAGCTATTTCACAATTTTCTCCAGGGTTGGATCTGACTTTGAATTTATATAAAAAAATGGGCTTGCCTGAGCTAATCCATGATACATGTATGTTTTCATTATAATGTATTTTTCTCAACTGCCATGGAACGATGTGAGAAATAAAACATGAAAATATTTAATAATTCAGTATTTCCAAGTGCCTAGACTACTGGGCATATTAAATAGTAGCTGTTTAGAAGGAAGGGAAAGGAAATGGGCAAGAGATTTTATGAGTACTTACAATGCATCGGTTGTTTTCAGAGGTTTATTTCTCACAAAAAGTAGATGCTTTTCCCCCTATTTTACAGATGACAAATGTGAGGGTTGCACGGATTAGGAAATGTGCCCCAAGTTTTACAGCTGTGAGAGGTTCACTTGAACGGATTAAGACACCATGCTGCCTCGATGTTTTGGTAAACGTGGATTGCAGAAATGTATAAATGAAACTGTGCTCATGACAGAATGGGCGTTTAAAAAGTGTGGGGCTGTGGATGTCTGTGGCTGAAATGACACAGTGATGGCTTCCCTAAACTCACAGACATGTGCGCACGCACCGCCCCCCTCCCCCCCATAACGTTGGTTGCTACAGCTGAGCTACTGAATTTCCTGGAGCGAGTGTTTTCTTTTGAGTGACAAGATGTAGATGGCTAAAAACGTATTTACCCAGATCTTTGGGAATTGAGGGCTACAAGCGTCATCTGAAACAAAAATATGGCTCTGGTAATACATGTGGGGGAAACCGCTATGTTGTTATTCGAGGGAGGAAGGGGAAATGAATTAAACACCAAGAACAAAACCAAAATGAGACAGAAAGAAGCAGGAAATGCAGAGTACCAGGCACATGTATGTGTTGGCTAGAGAACGGTTCTAGAGATGTTTATAGACAATGCATGGGGACTGGAAATCGAACTGCTGTGATATTAATAAGACTTCCCACTCTTGGGGAAAATACGGACAACCATGGCCTCTAAGTCCCTGGATTCTGACAAGCATCTTCCCATCTTCTCCAACATTGAGTTATGTTAGCTACTTAAGACACTCACCTTTGATGGTGCTAAGTCTCTGCCGTTTGAAAATAATGTGCATAAACAGCAATCATGGGGCCGTTCTACCCCACAAATAGGTTCTCTTAATGAAAAAGTCTCATGGAATTATCGCTTTAGAAAATGAAACCAATTCACGTTTCTTGTGTGCTTTATTTAAAAAAAACACACATCTGGGGCGCCTGGGTGGCTCAGTTGGTTGAGCGACTGCCTTCGGCTCAGGTCATGATCCTGGAGACCCGGGATCGAGTCCCGCATCGGGCTCCCTGCTCGGCGGGAAGCCTGCTTCTCCCTCTCTCACTCCCCCTGCTTGTGGTCCCTCTCTGACTGTGTTTTTCTCTGTCAAATAAATAAAATCTTAAAACAAACAAACAAACAAACAAACAAAAAAAAACCATCATAAAAATAATGACTCTTTCAAAAGATAAGTATCTCAAATACTTAGAAGAATATCTCATATATTTATCATTTCGAGACTTTTCCATGTTGTAGCTACCATCTGAAAACCGTAAGAGACTATGAAAAAGCAAGTAAGTGAAGGGTAGGTCCGGCCTCTGGTAGTGAAGGTCAAGGGCAGCTGGTAAATGGCTGAAATAACTCCTAACCGCTGGTACACAGCTTGATGAACTATTACTAAAAACAGTTGTTGTTGTTTTTAATAGCAAGAACACTATCTTCAACTTGAAGCAAAATCATTGCAGCGTCCTAGGTTAACCATGAGATGAGGAATTCTAAAAGCCAATGCTCCCTCCGCATTATAAAGGTGATGAGTCTCAGCGACCTTTTGTTCACATTAATGCTGATGGGCTCTGCGTAATAGACTGTCCCACCCCCTCCCAGTAGCTTCCTGCCTTTACTCCAGTCAGGGTATTCGATGGTTGTGGAAACGGGACAGGACACACCAGCACGGAGGGTTGGGGTGGTGGGGAGATGGCAACGGTAGCCATCAGTCTGCACTGTCACTCACCTTGGAGGCCTCGGGAAAAGCAGAGGGCAAATAATTTATTATAGTATGGGAGAGATAGCTAGGAAGTAGCTCCTCAGAATTACCTTTATGGTTTGAAATGGAGTCAGAAGAAATAATATACACAAGCATGATGTTACTAAGGAAAAAGCCTTGGAGAGTTATGTGGACAGGTATGGGCTCAGTGTTCGGGCTTTAATTTAAGCCAGATGTGAAACCCAAAATGGTAATTCGGGACCATTATGTCCTTGGCGAACAGGTAGACACACCTCTTCATTTGGGTCTTAGGGCGAAGAAACGGGCATTTTTAGGTCTTAGAGAAATGAGGAATGAATGTATCTCAATCAAATAATTAGTCTTCATCCCTGCAACTGTTTCTAGGTGTGAAGATTAGTACTAAGTTCCTTGTGCCCTCGAAAGTTTCAAATGACCTTCAGTTAAACTTTTATAATGGAGTTCCTTTTTTTTTTTTTTAAAGATTTTATTTATTTGACAGAGAGAAACACAGTGAGAGAGGGAACACAAGCAGGGGGAGTGAGAGAGGGAGAAGCAGGCTTCCCGCCGAGCAGGGAGCCCGATGTGGGACTCGATCCCGGGTCCCTGGGATCATGACCTGAGCAGAAGGCAGTTGCTTAACCACTGAGCCACCCAGGTGCCCTATAATGGAGTTCCTTTAGAAGATATTCATGCATGGCCGTTAACACTCTTAGTGATTCTACAGTAATTAATAACAGTGGTATTCGTGGTGTCGTATAGGACACTTAGAAGGAAAATTAGCTGTTTGCCTCTGTTCTCCCCAACACCCTGTGTGTTGATACATGGGACCACAGGAGACCTCATTCTCTGTGTTCCCAGAGCCCTTCCCACAGTGGCTGAACAAACAAATGAATACGCATTTTGTCAAACCTCATAAAATGACTACTGAGTGCCACTGATAATACTGACTTCAGGGCATGGCTTGCACCGTTTCCAGACAACAATCTTCTCTGCGATACCAGGTACAGCCCACAAGGGTACCCGATTTCACCTAAAGTCAAAGGGAACACAAAAGAGAGCCTAGAATGGAAGTCACTTTTCCCAGATGTGGAGAACCATACATCTGTCCAGGTGTCCTTCCCACAAGCCAGGAACATTAACAAATGCCTCACATTCAGTGATAATGTAAATGTCCATCTATTCATGATAATGCGAAAACACAATGGCGTAGATTCATTAAAATGTTACACATTGAAAATGACTTGTGTTTTGCTATCTCTGTATTTGAAGGAGGTGTATTTGTCCTTCTGGGGAT
>PITA01004288.1:82124-125613 GCA_004023965.1 Spilogale gracilis
CCCCCCCCAATTTCAGTCCTGTCCTGTCCGAGGTTTAGAATGAATGTCCTTAATTTTAGGGAGGCACAGTTCAATAGCTTCTATGTTGCCCAGAGAAGGAAATTAAATCATGCTGTATTTCTGTAGCATATGGTCCTTTTAGAAGGGACAACAGTGTTCAGCCTCTGCTGTAAACTCTAGAGGGAACTCATACAAGAAGAAGACCTTAAGCACCAGGAAACACATGTATTCACCATCACGCCGTCTCTCGAATTTACTGTGATGGGAGGAGGATAGAACAGAGCAGGGATGAGATTCAGGGGAGTTCAGCAAACAAAAATAGACAGTACCTACATTTTCATAGCATTTCATGCTTTATAACGCATGCAGCTAACTCATTTGACCCTCACGAGCACTAAAGGTAGACAGCGCAGGGATGAGCTCCGTTTTTTAGATAAGAAATCAGGTCTGAGGTTCTTCAAGTTACTCCTTTTTTTTTTTTTTTAAAATAAAAAGCGCACTAAGATTATTCTCTCTTAGAAGGAGGGGTATTTTGGAGACAGGCCAGCCAGCCTGAACCTTTTCCCAACATCATCCAACCAGTCAGGTGACAGCTTTGGCTCGAACCCCTGCCTTCTCACAGCAAACCTGGGGCTTTTTACTAGGACTACACGGTGTTCTCATGATCATCGGCCTGTTAATCGTGGATTTTCTGTTCTCCAGTTTGTCAGTGCAGTGTTCTCAGCAATGAATGTATTAGACAGACAACAAACAACAGGATGAATTAAGCAATAATGGGATCTAAAGCTAAAATACCTCAAAAAAAAAAAAAAGATATGGATAGACTGAATATTTAATTTTACCGATTTTACTCCTAAAGTGATCTTTTCCTCCCAGCTTTCCACAGGCTACCTTAATGTCTTCAGCTGCGAGGATGTCAGTGTGTATCTGCCGGTCACGTCTCAGCGCGCCCTGGGTACTGTTCATCGTGCGCACGTGACTAATTAAGCCTCGCCGAAACTGCGCATCAAACAGAAGCTGTGGTTTACTTATTTCTCAGCACAAACTACGATCATCTGCCTTGTTTCCCGTGCATTCCTCCATGATTGATCACTGTTCCAGCGCGCACTGTAGTTTGCATTCTGCAACACGCGAGCATTGATCTTCACCCAGTCTTCAATAGTATAATTCATTAAAATACATACTTTGAATCTGGGGCACACACAAGAAGATGTAACCACAGAGGGCTACGGCGCTGTTACGACAGAACACAATTAATATAACGTAGACTGTGTTTTATGAAGTTTTGGTTTAAATCTGCTACCTCAAGAAATCTGCTCTAGCAATTCTGCACAAGGTACCTTCCCATGAGACTTGAATTCCCCTTCCCCTCCCTCTACTAGGTACTGCAAGGATTATGATTAATGCACATGAAATCTCTCCTAATTGGGGAAGGCCCTAGCAAATTTCTGAAACCAAATTTAAGCTACTGATAAGTACGATGGTCCTAAATCTGGAGCAAACTTTGACGTGTGAATTCGTCTCCTGCCTCTCCTGGGGTCGGTCTCTCTCTCTCTCTCTCTCTCTCTCTCTTTCTTTTCTGGATGTTACTACACAGCAGGGGACAGAATGTGTCAAAAGTGGGCCCAGCTGGGGGCGGCACCCAAGTGACCTCAGCAAACAGATGATCTACATCGAAGGCAAGTTCACATGAGAAAAAGGGAATCTGTGTTGCAGCTTGCACTTAACCTGTATTTTAAGAGGCTGTCAGATATATAAAGTAAATATGGGTAGGATAAATACTACTGACAGACATCACTCTAAATTCATTTAAGATATCAGCAAAATTATGTATGTTCACGTAGATAACATGGTCTTCTTTCTCTTAATTCCTCAATCTTCATCAACAAATGTACTAGTGGGAGGTTAGTACAAGTAAAAACAGCATTAATGGGCTGCATATTAATATTTATGTTTTACTATATAAAGACCTTGCATACATTATGACTCTGTTTTGCAAGCTGAATGAATAACTAATGTTACATTATGTATGGGTACATATTAAACAGACATGTCTACACTCTCTTAGTTCAGGATATGATTAATGCAGCCTATCAGAAGCCAGATGGTGCAGAACCAGAACCATCAATCAAAATGAAAAGACCACTGCGTGCTACCCACAATGAGGGTCTCACAAATGGAGATCCTGTTCACAGACCCTAACTGGTAATAGGCAGAAAACCAAGAACAGGGCTGCAGTCCCACTGGGGGAAAAAAGTCCTAGCGCAGGGTCGGCTAGAGAAAAAACCCGGCACGGGAATGCTCACTGCTGGAGCTCTGAGCAGCAGATCTGAGCAGCCCAAGCAGACCAAAAAGCCTGTCCTGAAAATCAAAGAAAAAAAAAATTAGAAGCTTTTAAAGTATTTTAATAACGTCTGAACTGATGACAGTATTTGTCAAACAGGACCCATTTCCCACATGATGGGGGATGGGACAGTGCCACCCGGTAAGGACGCCACTGCCGTCTCCCTGGCATCTCGCTTCCCCTGCATGGCTTTATTACAATAACCCCAAATGCTTTAGGGTTCCTTTGCAGTCTTTCTCCACGGAATCTGTGGGAAACAAGTTTCATCTCTGTTATGTTTAATACTAATGACTGTTTGGCGGGAAGTTGTAGGGAAAAGGTGGTCGAAAGACGTTTTCCTGTCCCTTTAATAGCTTTACATAAAAATAACTATAGGAACACAAAGTGCTTTGTCTTTGTAAATGGATCTTGTGTGCTTAGAAAATGTTAAATAATCCCCATGCACTGTGGGACCGGAAAAGAAAAAAAAAATTAAAACAAATATATGGGTTCCAATTCCTCCTAGTCACTGAAATAGCATTTGGAATTCTGACTTTGTGGAGTTTGGGAAGGGAGACTGATATGCAGGCAAGGAGAAAATGCCAAGGAACACAAACTTCTTCCAGAAGAGTTATGTAGCAAAATGAGATAAATAATATCTTAAAACCCACAAATATAAAAGGCTAATAGGAATGAAAACATTTGGAAAATCTAAAGATATTTCTGCTTTACCATAAAAATTATATTATGGCCTGCGTAACTTAACATGTAAAATAATTTGGAAAGAGAACAGCCTACTTTTACTTTTGTAGCAAAAATGAAAACAGGTGTGACTATGCATATCAATATAAATAAGACCTTAAGTGGAATTGTTGAGCTTGAGATTTTAAAAATTTGGGTATTTTTTTTTCTATTTTCATTATGTTTTAAAATAGGACTGACATCCTAACTTAAGTGAAATTCTGTTACCATCTTTTCCCTAAAAATATGAGCATTTTCCACAATTATAAATTCTATATAAATAATATTTATTGGATGAGTATTATTCTGTGGTGTGCGTACGCGATGATTGACTCATATAGTTAGTCTCCTTAGTGGTGGATGTTTAAGTTTTTGTTCTCTCCCTCCTATTATTTAATAATATACAGGACATTATTGTGAAAGAGGGCATTTGGTCTTTAAGATCATTTTCTTAGAACAGATATTCAGAAGCTGAACTGCTAAGCTAAGTGATATGAACTTTAGGGCTCTTTTTTTAAACTTACATTCTCATCCAGTATTCAGTAGTCTAAATTTAAAAATCCTTCCGAATTTTATAGGTGAAAACAATACTTCCATTGTGAATTAAGTTTGCACTATTTTAATTACCGTGAGGTTAAGAATTTTTCTGTGGGTAACAACTACTTTCCTTCTTAAAGTCTTACTGATATCTTAGAAAACATATCATTTTTATCTGCCCATAAAAAAAAAAATCACAATATTCTCCTCTTTGGAATACGTAATTTGTTTAATTACTTGAAAGTAATGAACTGTACTCCTTTAAAATACTTAAAAGTATTTTTCCTTCATTCAGCCCTTGCATACATTATGACTCTGCTTTGAGCTGAACAAGTAAGCGCCATTACACTCATTCATGGGTAAGTACACAGGTCTGTGCCTTCTTAGTGCAGGATGTGGTCAATGGAGTTTCAGGTCTCCCTCGACACTAGTTCAGATCAGTGAAAATTTAACATAAATAACGAAATGGTCAGAATGGATCGATAGTATTTTAGAGTAACCATTGAGTTTTGATATTTTCAGTTTGTTTTTGTTTGTTTCCAGTGCTGGGAATGCTAAAATGACAGCTGTCTTTTGCAGAAACTCCTTCCCATGAAATGTGGGTCTGGTTTACTTCTAAAACCTAAACATCTGGGTGGCCGGCATCAAGTTCTTCTTGACGTGCTCATGCTGACTTTCTGAAATACATACAATAATATGGACCTCACCAAAGTAATGAAGACACATGGTATGAAGGAGAAGTATTCATGATCAAAACAGGGAAGAATATACCATTAAATGGCTCAACAAGACAGTCAAAATTAAACTGATACAGAAACTGTTTCTTTCTAGAACTGGAGGTAATTGAGTAAACACCCTAAAGGTATTACCTGGCGGGAGAATTGGTATTTCAAAATTCAGTGATTGACTGATGGTGATTTTTTCTTTTTTTTAAAGATTTTATTCTTAACTCATCTCCACACCCAGCGTGGAGCTCGAACTCACAACTCTGAGATTCAGAGTCCCATGCTTTACTGACCAAGCCAGTTGGGTACCCCAATGATAGTTCTATTCAAAACAGAGAATACATTTAAAATTATCACAGCCAACCAGATTTTAAAAAAATCCAGGGTCATCCAAATTCCTTTGACCCAGTCACACAGCCTTGTTAAAAGAAAGGAATATTTGCTCCTTTCATTCTTCATCATATAATCAATATAAAAAGTTGATGATTCAGAAGCACAGATATATAATGTTGGCATCACATACTTTGGGCGTCTCACAAGCACTACCTTGTACTGTCACGCCGTCTTTGGGCACACGTTTTCTCACGTTCCACTGTGGCAGCTGGTGCTGAGGAAAGACCTCAGGCGAGAGACTTCCAGCCTTGTGACGAAAAAGTCAGATACAGTTCTGATTGGTAGGTCCCTCACATGCTGGCATTGGTAATTTCTGCCATACCTTCCTCTCGCCACCCGGGTTTTCCAACCCTCACCACCGGAGTCCCTGGGTGCCGGCTGGCTGTGGGAGGTGGGCCAGGCAGTAGAGGAATTACCAGCAGCCGGCCCGTTCCGTGGCTTTCTGCCAGTGGAAAAGTGAAATGGGAAAAGCTACAGTTGCTTTCTTTTACACAAACCCACGAGGGGTCTACATAACCCAAGAGCAGTGGTCTTGTCCTACACCTCTTCATCTGCGAGCTGGATGCCTGACATCTGATAAAAGCCAAGCAAACTAGAAACTCACATTCTGTCCAACGAATCATGTTTAAATCAACCTCAGGGGCTTCAAACGTTATGTCCAGTTTGCCAATAGATGGAAGGCACTGGAGTTCTGAATTGCAGAATAATTGGAAATAAAAGGAGCTTTCATTCCTCAGAATGCATACTGAAAATCAACAATAGCTGCTTCTTAAAAAAAAAAAAATGGGGCGCCTGGGTGGCTCAGTTGGTTGGGCGTCTGCCTTCCGCTCGGGTCATGATCCTGGAGACCTGGGATCGAGTCCCGCATCGGGCTCCCTGCTCGGAGGGAAGCCTGCTTCTCCCTCTCTCACTCCCCCTGCTTGTGTTCCCTCTCTAGCTGTGTTTCTCTCTGTCAAATAAATAAAATCTTAAAAAAAAAAAAAAAAAAGAAAATCAATAATAGCTGCAAACAAAAACAAACAACAGTAATCACCCCTTCCCCAACACCTTGCGGTGAAATGATACGCCTAGGAGAGGAGGAGGGAGCAAATCTGATTTTAAGATATGGTTTTATTATTAGCTAGTTGCCTGTGCTACCTAACTCCTGGGGGGGCATTGGTTTCCATATCTAAATGGGAAAGAAAGAAAAAAAGAAGGCACTGAATGAAGCACAGGTCCTCCCAGTGCCAGCATCAGTGACTCTAAGCACATACCCTGTTACTCTGACTACATAAGACCTTACAGGTCCTCCCGGTGCGGCAGTCAGTGACTCTAGGCATATACCCTATTACTCTGGGACAAACATTCAAATCCACCTTACCAATATACTGGCATACACCAGGTCATCTAATTTAGGTTATACCTAGAGCGATCAGTGTAATTGTTCTCTGTTTTCTCCCTGCCGCTTCTCATTTGGGGTTGGGTGAGTGCTGGAGGGAGGGAGGTAAGCGAGGGGTACGGCTGAAAGATGGCACCCTGCAGGACACCGTCGTGGGTGCAAGGGAATGGCAGACCATGCCAGTTAGGCCAAGGGACCCTGGAGAGAAGACATACACCTGAGCACATTGTAAGGTGCAGGTCTTGGCAAGGTGTGAATTATAAAGTTCACTTAGGGTTCACACCCTTCCCACTGCAAGGTAACTTAAAGTGCCTCCGTGCTTATTGTAAAATGACTTTGAAGTCAGCTCACAGACAGAACCTGGACGAGATTTTCATTTTTCTCCTTTAGATCTCCAGCCGGTTAGATTCTCACCCAGTAGAGGGATCCTGGTGACACATTCTAGTATCCCATCACAGGCATGCTTTAATCACAATAAAGTCACTTGGCTGCTAAGAGTCTTTTATATCAAATGATAACAATAAACGTTTACTGACAGAGACAGCTAGAGCCGCCAACATTTACTAAGCACTTACTACATTCACACCACTGTTCCTATCTCTCCCACATGCATCCTCTTTTCCTTCCTTCTAATAACCCGATGGGGTAGGTACTGCTTTTTAAAAATCTCCATTTTAGACATTAGCTCAGAGAAGTGAAGCAAACTGCCTACGCTACACAGCGAATAAATGGCAGAGTGAAAGCCAGGCTGGAGTGCTTGTCTTTTGAAAACTGTCCAAAACAGTTTCAAAGCTTACTGGGTTTTATAAATTTTATGGTACGATGGTCCATTATGCTGTTCAATGCCCCTTAACAGCAAGATGGATGGGACACATTCTATTTAGAAATTTGCCTTAAGAAAAGGTTGTCACTCCTCTTGAATGATATACTTTCCATTATTACAAAACAGAAGCACTTGGCTGTTTATCTATTTGCTTTGGCTCCCAGAAGCCCTGGATTTTATTCTCAACTGTAGCAATGACTCCGATTTTGTGGGTGAATAACATAGTTCTTCGTACTTTGCCCTAAGATATAGTATTCTATACTTTTTACATAGGCTACTTTGAGCCTTCTGATAAAAACAAAAATAAAGACAAAACAGGTTTTAAGTAATAAAGGCAATGTGTTAGTAAAACAGAACTACATCTTAACTATACTTTCTTTGGCCAGGTAAAGTCGACCTGGTGAGGTAGTGATATAAGAGATCACAATTGGCTGTGCCTTTCTATTACATGCTTTAACACATATTATCGCATGTGATACATGACTGTCAGATAAGACACATATTACTTACATCTGCATCTAGCAGATAAAAAAACTAGTGATTAGAGAAAATAACTTCTCCAAAGTCAAGTGACAAAATGTCAATTTGAAGTTGGTTCTTCAGACTCTATTTACCATACTTCTAATATTTACTGGAGTTTTATTATGTGTAAAAAAAAATAAGTTCACAAATTCAATGACAGAGAGTGATTTCTTACATGGCTTATCAAAATATGTTGCTTAAAAACATACCAAGTTTTCTTTTGCATTCACTTCACTAGAAATCCAAGATGGTCCAATATGACCCAGCAATTTCACTATATGTATATTTTACTATACATGTATGTATGACATTTCAGATTAAAAGTATATGTTCAAATGTTGATGAAATCCTTATAGATAAATACCATGGTAATTTATATTATTGTGAAGATTCATGTTGTCTTTTCTGTATTCATTCTTCACTCCTTGGGGAATTCGCTCCCCCACTTCCTCCCTCACGGTGTGGCCAATGTGGCTTGAGTGGGTTAATTATACCCCTAGCTGTTGGGGTGAGAATCCTGGCTGGCTAAAGTCAATCAACACATCAACTCCAAATTCAGGGACATGTACACAACCCAAACCACTCAGGTTTGATGGAACTTTGGTTGGATCTCCCAGGACAGTGGCCTGTTCTCTCCTCTATATTTGGTCGTGTGAGGGGTGATGAGTGGGGCTGCGGCAGCCACTTTGCTAATCCTAAGGAGGTAAACCTGAGAAGAGCTGATAGATCAGATTGCCAAGTGATAGAGCAGAGACTGCTGGCGGTGACTCTCTGAGTTCTGAATCAAGCCTTGTTTAATGCAAAATCTATCTTGATATTTTAATTAAGGAAGCCAATAAATTATAAATATAAATTCTGTCTTTGTTGAAGCCAGCATGAGTTGGGTTATTCACAACATAGCCCTAAATAAATAACCAATAAGCCAATTAGGATCCTTAGCGCTATGGCACATTATCAGATCAAGTACAACGTGGGTAAAACTAGAAATTTAAAATGGTAGGCTCAGGTCTGCTGTTGGAGCTATTGAAACGGAAGACCAATTCACAGGGGGTGCGCACGCACACACAGTACAGGTGGGGGTGTGGTTAAGAGAGTGATACATGTTTAGGGCAAGTGCCAGGAGAAACGGGAAAAGGAACTGAGTGCAGACGCAAAACAGAATTATGATGGAGGGTTCAGCGGAGATGGCAATGCATGACTTGATAATGACGCCAATTAGCATAATCTCACTGACAGCATTTGGAAGCAACGGCACATGCGCACGCACACACCTGCATAAGTTGTGCAGACACGTTGGACCCAAGCATTAGTATATTTTAAGGCACCCCTGATGATCCTAATGCACCACTGAGTTCATGACCCTGCGGTATAGACGGGGCGTCGCTCCACGGAGAGGAGCCCCCGTCCACATTCCTCATGTGGCTGCAAGAGAAAGCACATCCTGCTTTCAAGGCATTGTCCTCCATTTTCAGAAATGGAACATCACTGGGAATAGAAAAGACATCTTTTAAACATGGACTATGGAAGTACGGCGGAACCCCTGCTTGTTCACACGCGCGTTCTAACTTATCACGTGCGCGCGGAGTCCTGAAGACGCCTCGGAAACGTGTGCGCCAGAGGACCTGTGTGAGGGACAGTCACATTGGAAAAACATCCCCTTCATTTTGTGAATTACTGTTGCCTGAGCATCTACCCTGTGTCAGCCACCGCACTGGTCCTGCAGGCCTCAGACCCTACTGACACGAGGCCTACAAAAGTCTACAGTCATGCCCGGAGAGACAGACGAAGAGGCTGGGGAAGCACATGGAAGGGATGCCTCGCCCTGGGGCAGGCGAGGAGGAGAGGACGACAGGGAGAGCTTCCTAGACACTGCTGGCTTTGCGTTCTGAAGGGGGGAGATGGAACAGGTGAAGAAAGCAGTAGTAGGTTCAGGGGAGAGAAAGCAGCCTGCGCACAGACATGGAAAAGTCCGAGTGTGGAGTATTTGGGAAGGCCTACCAAGGGCTGGAGTCAAGGTACAAGGGAAGGGGCTACCGGCCATCAAGGGCCTTAGGCATTGTGCTGGGGCTCTTCTTCTCTCAAGAGCCGACAGGTTCTTGGACCGACAGCCGGGCAAGTATTTTACTCCTGTGCTTAACACACCGTGCTTGGCATAAGTTTATACATAGTCCCAGGAGGGCAGTGAGAGATGGGCTGGGGTGTGGGAAGACAGTGAGGGTGGAAACTGGGAAGTCTGTCTGAAATAGATGAAGAAATCCCGCAGTGAACTGCTGAAGGCCTGCCCGGGGGTCAGCAGCAAAGAGCACGAAGCCTTACCTAGAGGAATCACAGCACAGATTTGGAAAAATGTGACCAACCAGAAGTAGTTGGTGAAGGGGGAGGGAGAAGTCCAGGACGCCCTCTTTGTTTATGGCTAAGTAGCCTTTGGAAAGATGTGTTAATGTGCCTCAAGGTAGTAAACAGAGAGCAAGCAGAGAGAGGATGGGTCAGCCCCACACCCCTGAGGCACCACCCAGAAGGAACTGCCCGCGGTCTGCTGTGCCTACGCCCGGGCGCACGGGGTCGGTTGTGCGGGCTCAAGGAACGGAACCCTGGCCTGCGTGGGCTTGTAGAAAGAGCAGTGCAGAGAAGTGTGGAGGGAGGGGCCAAGAAGGCAGAGGGAAAGCTCGGTGGAGATCAGTACTCCTAAGATGCACCATCGCCGCATGAACTCAGTATGTGGACGTGTCGAAATCATATACCCAGGGAAGTGTTTCTGCCATCCCTGAGGGACGTTTTAAATGCATGTCTATTACATATTCAAGATCTGTTATTAAAAATACTTAATTTGAAACATCTTTTTTCATCCGTCAGTTAAAATCACTTGTCTTTATTTAAAAACGAGTGCTTCTGTGTGTTACAATGAAAGTGAAAACTGGTGAACACTCAGGCCTTTCAAGTACCAAAAGGGGAGGCTGAGTCACCAATGAGGCCGAGAGAAGGATCACGATGGACCCGAGTGCTGGCAGCCGCTTCCTTCCGGGGGCACAAGCTTACCGATTGCTCCGCAGCTGTTCTATTCTGGGGTTCTAAAGCTCGCTGCAGATTCTGACAGTACTCTGGGAGGAGAGGTTAGGTTTGCCTCCATTTTTTTTTTTTTGAGCGAATTTTCAGGTGTTGACCTTATCTTCTTCCCGAAAGTGAAAGGTGAACAACTGTGAGGTCAGATAAACACATCAGCAGATGCGTCTGCGATAAAAGTGGACTTCTAGAACATGTGGAAGTGACCATCCCCCACATAAAGATGCTCACACGAGAGCAAGAGAGCGTTGCTTCCTTGCACGGCAGGCCCCAGAACAGGGACATGCTATGGTGATTTACTACACAGGCTGAGTTTCAACAAGACACTCACTCAAACACTATTGACTAAATGCAAGGTGAAAGCATTCACATTTAATTTCTGAGTATACTGGAAACCACTCAAAGAATTTTAAGGTTACTAAGAAGGCGGGAAAAATAATACCAGCCTGAAAACATGTGCTATTTATGGAGAATTAGGTTATGCCAGCTAATCTCGATATTAGCCAATTATATTTTCGTCACAGTATCTCTCTCTGCATAATTTTACATATCTCATATACATATATGCATACATATTTATTAGAATACATACGCAAAGTCTGTATTTCACATCTTCCTTTTTAAAGTGACTAAATCAATATTACATTTTAAATTCTGGAAGTGTCAAAACAGACCTACGTTGAATGGAAATATTCTAATACCTGTAACCAAGTTAAATAAAGCAAAGTCTATCAAATCAATCAGTCTGAAATGAGAAAATACTAAAATTCAAAAAGCAGAATGTAAAGTATATATACTTTATGTAATACCAAAAACTTTTCTAAAGCCCACATCTGTATAGCTAGAAGAAGAAGAAAAGACTTCCCATAAGAGCTTAGGTTCAACTAAAAAAATATAAGATACTCTCAAAATAAAAGGTCTTATTTCTTTATTCTTTCTGTAGTGGATGCATAGAGAGCAAGACTAGATCAGTTGTAAAAAGAATATATTGCATTTTTAAAAGGTAAACTCTAAAACGCAGGACTTACATAAATCTTATCAGATGCTCATTAGGAACCTGTACAGATGATATGAAATACACTGTGGCTAGGGTTTAGGGAAAAAAAATTATACCAACAATATTCTGAAGATTCCCTTCTATTTGAAGTTTTTGATTTTACAAATAGAAGTTTGGTTTTCAAATGTTTACACCGAACTCCATAGGACTCAGTTTTTTAATGAAATTATGTGGTGGTGATGAGGTCTGGAAGTCTGGGTGAGTATGGGGGCAGGGAGAGGAAAGCTAAAGACCACGGAACCTGAGATCACCAGGCACCACACCTGCTACTCCAGAAGAATTAACATTTCTACGTATAATTCTACTGAAGTTTTGGAGGAATGGATTAATTTCTTCAATCAACAAATATTTACAGAGCGCTGTCCATATGCCAAGCCCTGTTTTAGGTGTTGAAGAGCAAGTATTCAACAAAACAGACAAAATCCCTGCTTGTATTCTAATAACTATAAATTTGCATTAATAACAATAATGATAACAGGACCAGCTATTGAGGATGTCCTATTTGCCTAGTGGTAGAGTTCATTTTTTTTTTTTTTTAATTTATGTATTTAACAAAGAGAAACACAGCGAGAGAGGGAAGGGGGAGTGAGAGAGGGAGAAGCAGGCTTCCCGCCGAGCAGGGAGCCTGATGCGGGGCTCGATCCCGGGTCTCCGGGATCATGACCTGAGCCGAAGGCAGTCGCTCAACCAACTGAGCCACCCAGGTGCCCCGAGCTGATATTTTAATAATGATAATTTTACTATAAGAACAAGAATGGTCATTTCATTGAGCAGTTACTATGCACTGGGTACTCTTCTAGAAGCCTTCCATTTCACCCTTATGATGGTCCTATAAAGCAGGTACTAGCAAATTTCACTAACTCTAAAATGCATCTTTCTTGACATTTTCCACCTCTCAGTTTGAGAAGTGTCTTCTCATCAGTGGCGTCACGACATTATACTGAGCAATGCCTCTTTCCTTCCTTAGTGTTATATAAAGTAATGGCAAGACTTGTAACTAATAGTGTTTTAAAGTCTATGCAATACAGTATTAATCTCATTTTATGGAGGAAACAGAGGTAAAGAAAACGTCAGGGTCTTGGCCAGGTCACACAGCAGGGCAAGGTCGAGGTAGTGACATAAAATCAAAGACCAAATTATTCTTTGTTTACGACAAAGAGGAGAGGATTTTAAAAGCTAGTTGACGCAGCGCATAGGGAAGGGTGTGAGGAAGCACGGTTTTACCTTCTGGGAGGGAATGTACTCTGGAACATCTTGTTTAGTAGGTAACCTGTGATCCTTCGGATTTAAAACCCACTCACCTATGATACAGTCATTCTACTTCTAGAAATTCATCAGACAGTTGATATTTATGCAGACATGAAAGGACATGTGTGTGAGATTATACACCACAGCACTATCTGTAAGATTAAAAGATCAGAAACCACCCAAAGATCCATCAGTAAGAGTCTCGTTAGATACAGCCAACATCTGGAACAGAATATATTCATTTACTTTTTAAAAAAGGGACAAGGCAGCTCTTTATGTACTGGTTGAAATTATCTCCAAGATGTGCTATCATATGCAAAAAGAAACGTAAGAACCTGTAGCTATATTAACATTTGAATAAAAAAGCAACTGTCTATAAAAACACAGATACAGGTATGTGCTTACATAGATAAAAATAACCCTAGAATTATACACACAAAACCAGAAACAGTGGCAGCTTCTGGAGACAGTGAGCACGGGTCTGTAAGAGTTGGGACGAGGCTTTCTTTGAATACGGTACTAAGCATTCTTTCACTGACTTTATAATTAAAGACCGAGAACAAACTTAGTACCTTCTTCCACAGCTGTGGCCGTGTTTACTTCTGGAACATTCCAACTATGGAGTGACATGGACAGAGCCTCAAGCTGGGAATTGTGTATCTTCTGTGGGATGATGGGTAAGTGCTTTGGTATAGTTAGGGTATGCAGATCAAAAGTAAAATGCACTTCACATGTACAACACATTAAATTCTAATCCAGAACTGAGGGACCTTTCTTGGAGAGGGGAAAGACAAAGCAATATATGATCTCCATCCTAAAGACATCCACAGTGTAGCAGGGTGGAATAGTGAGCCAGTAATAAATATATAACAGAGCAGCAGAATTAAATGCAGTATTTGCTGCCATCTCCCTCTACAGCCCCACTGGATAATGAACATCTTATCCCCGTTATTGCGCCTGTCCCCCAGGGAAAAACTCGCATTTATTGGATGGACCTGAATTCTAAGGCCATGACAAGTCAAGTAATGAAGGCATATGTGCGTCAGAGTGGTAACATGAGAACAATTTTCCATGGGCATCAGAGAATTAAACTGGGTTCCGAAGGATGAACTCAACAGGACAGAGGAAATTCCTGCTTACCTACACAGAAGAGCTGGGATGGGGGGGGGGGGGAGGGACTGGGAAAGGTGTTCCCAGCTCTAAGGTCTAAGTCTAGTGGGAGGGCGGGCCCCTGGGTTGAGGTGTCAGTGACTAGCTCCAGGAGAAGGAAGTCCAGAATGCGCCAAGCTCAGAGTCCAAGGAGAAACATACGGAGGGCTAAGGGAAGAATATCTAAGAAACAGTGTGGAGAAACGGAGAAGTGGAATGGTAAGAAAATATGAATGCAAAGAATGGACAGGGGAAGATAATCGGCCTACACCTGGAGACACCTGAAAATGAATGTAAGAACGCCTGGGGAGGATGGGGGGTGGGGACAAAGGTCAAATGAAACCTTATCCTGCAACAATTTAAAATTTTAAATCAAATCAGGAAAAGAAAGCATTGATAAGAAATAGAGTGAGAGGTAAAGACAAACAAGCAGCTTTAAAATCCCTCTCGGGGCACCTGGGTGGCTCAGTTGGTTGAGCGACTGCCTTCGGCTCAGGTCATGATCCCAGAGACCCGGGATCGAGCCCCGCATTGGGCTCCCTGCTTGGCAGGAAGCCTGCTTCTCCCTCTCTCACTCCCCCTGCTTGTGTTCCCTCTCTGGCGGTGTTTCTCTCTGTCAAATAAATAAATATTCTTTAAAAAAAAAAAGAAAAAGAAAAAAAATCTTAAAGTAAATTAGAGATTTGTTGTATGTCCAGTAGCTGGATTATTATACTTTACGGTAATTAAAAATGGAATAGTCTCCTTTCTTACCCATATGTGATATATTAATGGAGCTAAATTAAAAAGAACTTGAATTTCTAAACTCTTATTTTTACTTGACACACGTGCATTTAAAACATCTCCCGAACCCTGAAAGGCGCCCCCAAGGTGATGTTGAATAATGGAAAATAGTAACACTCATTAGAAGACGCTAGTTAACTTTTTTTTTCCCAGATGCTAAAAATTCCAGTTTTCCAATTCCACGAGAAGAGTGTTAATGTATACATGAAAAAAGCACCACAGATGTAACTGTGATCCCATCTTCTTAATCTTGTGCAAAAACCCATGAGAGAATGAATTATTGGCCTGTGGAACTACTTGCGTTTCACTATTTTTGCCCAAAAGATTTCTGGAAATCGTGCAAGTCAGACTCTGTGTCGCAGGCTGGTAATCACAGGAGCAGGCTCACAGACCGGGCCCTCCAGCCACTATTACTGATGTGCTGAGGAAGACACGGGCCAGGCCTGGGAGCCCGGTCCGCACACACCATGAAACCCACAGTCCGCCCATCACAGGACTCTCGACAGTCTTAAAACCTGAGCAGTGGAGCTAAAGAGAGAGAAGAAAACAACAACAAAAAAGCACAACGAGCTTCCTCATTTCTCCAGTGACTGCCTACATTACCGGCTGTGAGCATCACCGACAGCAATGATTCTCGGTACCTCTCAACAGGAATAACTTCAGCTACGAAGAAGTCATTAATTATATTTTATGATAAAATATATTGCCGAGAAACAAAGTGTGCTTTTCAGGGGGGAAATGAAAATTCTTATTCCTTGAAAATAAGGTACGGGTACATTTTAATTTAACTTCTGTTTGCGTCTTCTAAGCAATTTTCCACACAGATTTCCCAGGGTGAAATGCTGTTATAAGATTTTAGAGAACTAAGGTCAAATGAGTAAGTTGTTTTTTCTTCTTCTTCTTTTTCTTTTCTTTTCTTTTTTTTTTTGAAGGTTTTATTTATTTATTTCACAGAGAGACAGTGAGAGAAGCAACACAAGCAGGGGCAGAGGGAAGGGAGAAGCAGGCCTCCTGCTGAGCAGGGAGCTCGATGTGGGACTCCATCCCAGGAGCCTGGGATCATGATGGGACCAGAAGGCAGATGCTCAGTGACTGAGCCACCCAGACACACCTTATCTTCTTTTTTAAATTTAAGTGTTTATTTAAATTTCAGTTAGTTAACATACAGTGTAATACTAGCTTCGGCTGTACAATAGAGTAACTCAACACCTGCCAACACTACCCGTGCTCATTACAAGGGCCCTCCTCAGTCCCCATCCCCTGGCTCCCCATCCTCCCACCCACCTCCCCTCCGGTAGCTTCTATCTTGGTTTTCTTTTTTCTTTTTTAGAGATTTTATGTATTTACTTGGGTTGGGAGGAGAGAGAAAGAGAAAATGAGCAGGGAGGAGAGGCAGAGGGGGAGGGAGAAAGAGACTCCACACTGAGCAAGGAGCCCAATGCAGGGCTTGATCTCAGAACCCTGGGATCATGACCTGAGCGGAAGGCAGATGCTTAACTGACTGAGCTCCCCCCGAGGCGTCCCAGTTCTATCTTTTAATTAAAATATCTGACAGAGGTGCCAGCCTCTGAGAGGAGGCCAGGCATCTTACACAAATAAGGGCGGGATGAGGAACAGGAACAAACGTTCTTAACGTCCTTCGCACCAAATGCACGGGAGGTTTTAAAATCATTTTTTAAAACATTCATTCCGTTTGGGGATTTTCTTTTCTTTTCAGCTTTCTGACTCAATTTGCCGAAGTGAAGTATGTCATACCTGTGCAGCCTGGCTTGCCAGATAAAAGACAGTGCCTAGCTGCATACGAATTTTAGATGAATGAATAGATTTTTAGTACAACTACCTTCCACTTATTGTGTGGGACCTAATTTATATCCAAAAAATGCTCACCGTTTATATGAAATTCATACTTAACTGGGCGTACGGCGTTTTTATCAGTTAATTCTGGCAACCCTAACATATCGAGTGGCTACCACCAGGCCAGCCATGTGTTGTCCCAGAGGGGGTGGGAAAGGCTGGTAAGAGGTCATGCACAGTGGTGATGAGACACAGGCAGGGTTGGGACCCGGTGCAAAGACTGATGATGGAGGACAAGCAGTGTGACTGGTGGGACACGGCGGGGAAGCCCAGGGGTGGTTGTAGGGAGCACTCCAGCTCTGTACAACGCTGTCCCTCTCCCTGCCCTGGCTCACTTCTGCCCGATGCTGGTCAATTTTGGAGAGGCGGTAGACAACCAATGGCAGTAAAAATGGAGACTCCTTCGCGTTTGTTAAATAATTTGAAAACCCAGTAACTGCCATATCTATCTAGACTTTCTTTTGATTATGTTTTTATCAATACTTTTATACAGTGCATGTTGGCAAAGGATTTCACTATGAACTTTGCTTCTTTCCCCTATTACCAAGATTTCTGAGAGTGCTTCGGTGGAGAGGTGGAGGGGAGAGTGTCATCTACTAAATACGAGGTTCTTAACCGGGGATCCGGGAAACTCCCGTCTGCCTGTAAAAGGAAGTCACACCACTAGCCGCCAGCTGGGGTCCGGATAAAACGACACAGGATGTCCTCCTGCCGGCTCCTACGCTGCCCTGCGGCCACTCTCCTGTGCCCATGTGCCATGGCTTCAGATGACTGTCTCCTCAACCTGTCTCAGTGATTCAGACTCTGCTTCACCCCGTTCCTCTGGCTTGGACACCTCCTACCGTGTTGGTCCTGAAGAATTCTAATCCTTCAGCGGGAACCCCTGGGCTTCGGCCCTAACGTGCCCCGCCCCCCGTGGCACAGAGAGGAGTGTGGGGAGAGAGCAGGATGAGGAACCCAGCGCCTGACCAGCCTGATCTGTTGGTCTCTGATGATATTCGCCCTGACATCTGGCTTTATTTGACATATCTCTGCCCCAGGCTGCTGATGGTGAACCAGTCAGCTGGGCGGGGGAGGTTGGAGGTCAGGGTGCTAGTTTCAGGATCCGCTTGGCTGCTTTCCTGTGCTTTCCTAGGAGGTCATTCCATGGAATCCTCAATGCTCTTCCCCTACTTCTGTCTTCTGTCCTTTTTATTCCCTTTTACACCTCTTTCTACCTAGAGTTTATCTACGTATATTTCGACTCGTAGGTGGGAGGGAGAGAGGCAGAGGAAGAAGGCCCACCTGAACCCTGACCTTAAGCGTCCATGGTGGCTTTTTAGCCGCTCGTGGGAGGGGGTGATGAGCCCGGACTCTGGAGCCACACGTCCTGTAAGTTACAGGCGGTGTGACCCTGAGCAGCCACGGTCTCCCCATGTCTGTCTCCTCACCTGTAAAATAGGGGATGATCAGAGTTCTCATCTTACAGGGTCGGCATGAAGAGTAAATGAGATATGCAGGCATGTAAAGCTTCGAAAAGAGTGCCAGGTACATGGTGGGCTGAATAATAATACTAGGTCCCTCAGATTCCGTTCTCCTCGTCAGTCCTCAGGGTGACTGGCAAAGCAGAATGCCGGTGGCACGCACCGAGCCCTGGATGTGTCTGCCATCTCCGCAGACTTCCACACCCCGTCCTTGCAGTTACAGGCACATGGGAAACTAATGTGTAAAAAAAAAAAATGTTTGCGTTTTATATCAGTGTCATTTTAGAAGGAAAAGAGAAAAATACATAGACACAGTGGCAGAGCTAGGCTCGAGGAAACACGATGAGTTAGGCCACTTGAATCACCAGCTGAGGAGGGTTAAAAATGAAGAAAACACCTTTGGGTCAGGTCGGCCCAGATCAGGGAGCAAAAGGGGAGCCATACGCATCTACTTTTGAAGGAAGATACAGCTGAACCATGCCTGCCTCTTTGCTAACGATTGCAGGATCACCTTGAGAGGAAAGACGTTTTAACAAACGGGAGCACGAAGTCTACACCACAGAAGAGCCTCAGCGACGTCCTTTATTTTGAGGCTGAGTTCGTCGTTTGGCTCTGAGGTAGAGTTCACGGGACGCGTGAACAGGGGTTTACTATCTCCCAAAGTACTCCCTTCCCCGCCCTCCGAGGCTGTACCCTGAGCGCGGTTTTACAACAATAACACAACTCAACCAGTCCAATTGTTCCTGATATTTAGTAACATCCCTAAAATTACTTTTGGAACATATTTGAGTCTTTGCCAAAGATGGGGAAGAGCGTGGAGTGCACAAATGGCTTTGGGCAAGCTGCTGCGGGGACTGTGCGAAGCACGCGCGAGCACGCCAGATCAGTGACTTGTCTCTTTATCCACACGTGCCGTGCAAATCTGGCTATCGTAGAGTGCCGTATCCATTAAAAACCGAATATGCTATTTCCAGACAGCAGATAGCTCGAAGCTCAACGGAGCCAGCAGGCAGGGATCCAAATTCACATCTCCCTCTCGAGAGGAACCACTCAAGCCGCTCTGCCGAGACATTATGCTCCTCAAAGCACAGGGGATAATGAAGGCCTGACCGTACTGTGGCTACCTCGGGATTGAGTCAATCGGCCATTATTCTTCAGAGAGAGCTGGATAGACGGACTTTTGTTATCTGAAATCACGAGACAAATCCGACCGATGGAGAAGTGTAGATCGATTGGGATTTCTAACGTGAAACTGTCCCTTTGGCTCCAGGTAGGACGTATGTATTTACGGACCTCGATA
The DNA here is from genome assembly GCA_004023965.1 of Spilogale gracilis. Lineage (NCBI taxonomy): Eukaryota > Metazoa > Chordata > Mammalia > Carnivora > Mephitidae > Spilogale > Spilogale gracilis. The sequence continues at coordinate 101,481 of PITA01004288.1, forward strand.
CCACAGGGAGGAACAGTCAGGGAAGGAAGGTTGGTGTTATAACCCAAGACTTGTTTTTCTCCAAGACTTTTAAAAATAAATGTTTGCTGTATGCTTCTGTCCACACGAAGCCACAGACAGTCTTTTTCACTTTTTTTAAATTAAATCATATTTCACGGCGCATGGGTAGGCATAATTCCCAGATGTGTTTGTATTAATAGCAGTGTTTAAGGTAGCATTAGGAAGTGTGGGTTATGCAAATACGTATCAGCATTTCTCTATATTTAATATCGCACTTAAAAATGCACTGTACTGATACATTACTTATAATTCTTCTACTGAAGTTATGCCTAGCTTACACTTTTAAGATAAAAATAACATATACTTCGATGTTTTTACAGTCTCTAATTATATAAATAAGTAATTTGGGGGAATATGGATTCTCACCTTTTCTCTGCCCGCACACTTTTTTTGTCCTTCACCCAACTACTGACACATGTTCAACCACTCTTCCTATTTTTCTGTTATTAAACCACATTCTATAGCAATATTTCATTCATCTGACCTTTTAAAAAACAGCTATTCCTAAGAGTTTAAGATAAATAATATCTACCCTTAAAATAGCAGTATATCTAAAACTAGACCATCCCCCCGCTCTACTATCTAAAACATCTGCTTCTTGATGTATTTTAGGCCCAATTATTTTACTCTGTCTGGGACTACTACAGTGTGTAGGGATCTTTGGCTATTTGGGTCCAAATTAAGTGGTCCTGGACAGCTGCACTTCGGAGTTCCTTTGTTAATGACTTCTACCTTTACGGCCTCGGCCTTGCCTTCACGTCAGCACACCGCCAGTTTTTAATGGAGCTCTGGCTCCTTGAAGCCGCAACCACCCTCATTGTAACTGCTGCTAGGGTTGGTTATTTTTTGGGAAACCAGACATGTATGCCTGTTAGAAGTTATTCTTTTTAAAAGTGGACTGCTCGTGGAAGAAGTAATGAGGTGGGGGGAGAGAATTAAAGGAGGATGTAGACAGGCTGGGTCCTGGCTGGCGGGCTGGCGGACATGCAGACCTGGAGCTGGGTGTCAGGCCTGGAGACTCCTGTACAGAGGCCCCCGGTTTCCTCTCTGCTTGCTCGCTAACTCATATGGAGCCGTTCGGGGGGGCATATATGGATTTGTTTATAGCTTAGCTGATGTACGTCTGTGTCGGTGAAAAATCCTTAAAACGAGTCACCAAGAAGAAAAAAAAGAAAAGAAAAAGAAAAAAAAAAGAAAAGCTGATTCCAAAACCAACATGGTTTTATAATAATGTTTCTTCTCACCTGCGTCCACTTATTTATGCCCATGAATGTAGAAAACTATTGAAATAATAATCATTCAAAGAACATAAGATGCCCACGTCACAAAATACAGAAACTATTAATAGTAACCCGTTAAAGACTTACTTTTAATATATATAAAGTCAGGCAAAATAACTGTGTTTAGAGACTGAACTATGCAGATGTTAAAAACCTACAGGACTGAAACAGAAGGGTGTACTTTTTCCTTCCAAGCATTTTCATATTTTATAATAGCTTTTTATGTTAGCAGATTATAAACACCTGTGTTTAGCTAATAAACCGAGATTTCCCCCCTGAATACACAGCTCTGATAAAAATCTAACAAGAAAGAAAATGAAGGGGGGGAAGGAAGGAAATACAGAGAGAGAAAGAGAGAGAGAGAGAGAGAGAGACATCTTCTATATGCGTGCTTATACTTCTTTCAGACCAAAGACAGAAAGCACATGCTAATAACAGCGTTTTAATAAAAAGTGTTCTAATTATAGCCTACTCTACTTAGCCAAAGAAAAAATTCAACTCCAGTAACACAGAAGGCCTCTGGACCTGTAACCTTTCCTGGCAGTTAGTCTTATGTGTTTTCAGAAATGATAAGCTGTGTTTATTATGTATTCATTAAAATAACAGAGGGCAGCATATAGTGCACAAAATAAAATCAAATTACCTGCGGCTCTGGATTCTCTTTACCAAGGTCCCCATTCTCTGTAAGTCTGCATTATAAGAACTGAAAAGTTTTTGTTTTTGTTTTTTTAAATGGTCATGGAACCAGAGCTAATACTCCAAAATGAAATTCTTCCCATCCCCAGCAAAACTTGTCTCAGAGTATAAAACATAAATCGGGTATTTTTCCTTAAGACCCACTTGCACTGCACATTTTGCTCTAAGCTTTATTTACTTTCCGCAACAGCATTTAAGACCTACCCAACCAACCATTTACAACATAAACAATGGCCCGGCCTCACTCAAACAAGACGTTTGTTTAACCCGGTGACTCCCCTGTGCCCGGGTCGGGCTGGGGGAGGTAGGGAGGAGAGAAGAACAAACACAACTGACTCACTGAGAAGAGAAAGGTGGGACTATCCTTTGTAATTACCACTGTTTCCACCGTTTCTAGCAGGCCACGCTACCATTTAAGTGACCCACTATAATTTGGGATGAAACCCTGGGAAATCATGCCAACTATAGAACAGGAGTGCCATTTCTGAGTTTACTCAGCATAATGAACCCACTGAAATGCTGAGTGTTCCTTCTTTGGTATAAGTTTACATCAAGGGAAAAATTAGCAGTAAAAGGAATCTAGCTGGAGAGGAAAAGAATACCACAACATTCACTCCCAGGAAAATTTCCTTCGTGTTAAAAAAAGAAGAAGAAGAAAATATGTAGAATAGCATGATGAACTCCCATAAACTCATCAATCAGTTTCATTAATCGTCGACACATGGGCAGTCTGATTTTACTGCATCCAACCCAATCCCGGCCTTGCATGCTTTTTTTAAAGCAAGTCGGAGGCACCCTGTATTTTATTTTCTATAAGCTTTCATTTATAATGTATGTATATATTTAATCTAAAGATCACTACAGAAATCTCACTGAGCATGAGACGTTTAAGCCAACTCTAACCACATCTTACAGAATGTTTTATGTTAAAACCTCTCTGCTTAGAAAGCTAATTTGTTTGAATGTAATTGGGTACTTAAAATGACAAAGAAACCTGGATCAGGACCCCCTTTTATTTTACTTATGGGGGTGGGGTGGGGTGGGGGAAGGAATATTCTAAGACTGAGAAAGAGCTAGTCTTTGTGGACACCGACCTACAGCAGCAAAGGGCAGGAGCTGCCTGGAAACTTTCCCCTTTTCCGTCCCTACACAAGCAGAAGGAAGCAGAATGCCAACAGGCCAAACCTTTGGAACTTCAAAAATCACCCATCAAGCAGTGGAGCTCTTTACCATAATTTATTACCGATCTTGAAGCAAAGATCAAAAGGAACTCCATCTAGCACTTATATCCAACTCCTCATTGCCCAATGGCTAATTTGTGGAGGAATGAGGTCTTCACAAGGGAAGCCAAAATAATCCGAGGTGACTTTGATTCAGTGCCACAAAGGATATGAAGAGGAAGCCGGCAGAAGCTGCAAATGGCCAAGTTCCATTATGAGTTCTAATAAAAAGAATAATGGAATTTCCCTTAACTGAATTAAAACATGTTAGAAGTGGGCAAAATTTAGACAAGTCGGGCAAGACCTTTGATTTGTCACAGCCGTCTGTTGTTCATGAATGTTGACTTTAGCCATCGCTGCATTTATGTTAATTAAATGGCTTCCGCTAAAACACCGCAACTCTCCTATCAGGAATCCAGCCAACCTCCTTCCCTTTGCTGGTGTATTCTCCGCCTGCACCTTCTCTCTCCACTGTAGGGCATTACTGGCTCTCCTGATCAGTTTCAAACCAATTGCCACATTCTGCAAAGGGATTGGTTTAACTTGAAAAATGCAACGTGAAATGACATCATTTTTAGTACAGTATGTTGCCACGGTCGCACGAAGCATAAACACCTCTTTCACAAGTTGTTGGTGCTTAAAGTCAGTTGGTCACTATAGAAACACTAGAAGCCACTGAAAATCTTTCAACTTCTATGAACAACTGGCACAGTTTTTTCCTCCTGAATCCAGACATCTCCGTAATTCTCAACTGAGGAAAATAGTTTTCACACTACTTATTTTGGCTAGTTAAAAAATTCCCACCACATGTCTCCTTGTAAATTCATAGATCAAGATTTAAGTTTATATTAGCATTTCAAGTGTGCAAATTTTTTGTTCGCTTCTGAAATCACCTCGGATTAACAGATTTACTGGAACCTTACAGGATACAGAAGTTGTGCAGGAGTCTCGGGAATCTTGTAACATATTTCCCTACGATGATGTGGTGTTGAGCATTTTCTTTAAAAACAGTCAGAAGTGTGTGTGTGTTTAAAGAGTGCTTATCTTATACAAATATATGGTGAAATGCTTGTAAGTAAAAAGATGTCTGGGTATCCTTCAAATGTAGGGATGAAGAGTCTGGGGTATAAATGAAGCAACACCAGCCATCGGGGGCAACTACGAGTCATGGTACTTTCTGGTCTTCCCTGGGGCAAAATTTCCAACAGTGTGTATATTTCAGATACTACACTATGTACTGCTCTTTGTTAGGGATTTTATTTAGAGAAAATAACTCTCTGTTAGGAGCAAAAGAAAACCAAAGAGTTGGCTATCACAATCTCAACTTTCTTTACCAATTCTGAAGTCAAGTCCATCACTTCCGTGATTGGAAAGGAAAAACCAACCGATAACACCCCCGAATCTGTCTTAACCCTGTCTTTGAGATTTCAGTGACAGTGTGTAACTAGATTTTAATGTGAATAAAATGTAATTATTTTAGTTCGGAAATAAAGGTTTTCTGACTTTTTTAGAAAAGATAAATAGCCGACAAACTAAAATGGAAAAATACGTGTAGTTGGAAACCCTACTTTAAAATCACGGTCTGCTGGTGAGAACTCTGTTCTATGTTCAGAAAGACTTCTACCTAACACACGAATAACATGCTTCTCTTACCTTGTGATCATATGGATTGTAAGAATGGAACACCCGGGAAAGATCTTTCGTCCTTTGTTTTTTCTGTGAAGAAAATGCAAATATGTGAGTTGACCGGTGGCAAAAATATACACGTGCGTAAGTCTCTAAAGGTCTGCCTATCTCTCATCTGTCTACCTACATCTCTGACTACCTACCCACCTGCAGTGAGATGCTTAGAGCTTCTTCCCTGTGCGGACAGAGGGGCTATCGTGCCAATCTGGCATCGGGGGTTCCAATCAGAAACCAAAGCCACCGGATAGTTTTGGGAGTCATTGTCAGAGAACAGGGAGGAGCCCTTTTCCTGGAGGTTTCAGAGTTGAAACGCTAACCATCCTCAAAAACTCTATTTTCAAACACGTAAGACTAAACAGAAGAGACTACACTGAAGAAAAAAACTGAAGAGAAAGAAAACTCATGCACGTTTAGGACACGTGGGTCTCACCGTACCGCCCACTGCTGGTGTTTGGACCTGCACACCGACGTGCGCCCAGTTAAACAAGCGACCTTCGTCCGGCCTCCGAGGCCCACGTGAGGCTGCCTTTGTTCTGTCCCCGCCGTGAAGCCCGTGTGCCCTGCGTGGGGCCCCACACGCAGCACTCGAAGCTTATTTGCTTCGGGAATAAGTGAAGTTACCTGACTTAGGCCTATCTGTAATGATGTCATAAGTCTCATATACAGCGATGAAAAGAGAAGCTTCTTTTCACTGCTAACGATAACGTTTTTCTCAAGCTGAACCCACTACTTGCGGACCGCGGAGTCCCCACCTCCTGCTCCCCCAGGGTCTGTGACAGTGAAGGGAGGCTGGGGCTCTCTTCTGGTTGTCGGGAAGCAGCAGCTTGTTTTCTCGTGCACCGAGACCTGTCCACTCACCATAAACCACCACAGGAAATTTTGTGTCTGGTTCTAGATCTTCCACATGTATATTGTCACATGCGATTATTACTTTCAAAGCAAGGGGACCATTCCACATACACTGTCCCAAACCCGACTTTTTCCAACTTCATAACGGATCCTTGCTAAACTTAAAGATCTGCTATAACCAGATCTGCCGTCCCCTACACGGGATACTGAAATCCAAAGACTTCTGCAATCTGAACCTTTTTTTTTTGGCATTTCACTTCATTTTTTTCATAAAATGATCATCTCGGCACAAACACCTTTGCCAGCTGGACAGTGTGCAGTTTTTCCAGAAACGACATGTGTACAAGCGCAGATGCAGGATCAAATGACACAGCACATTGGTCACCTTGACAGGTAACGCCAGCAGCCCCCTCCTTCCAAGCCCTACCCCACTCACTGCCTTCCCCCCAGGAGTGAACGAGAGAAGGCACTGCCGCATCAGTCAGAAATTCTTCATTTCTCTTTTCCGTTTAAAGGTTAGAACGTTTCTCAATTCACCGCGCAGATGAAACAGCTTGAAAACAGGGATCAAACATCTTCCCAGGTGCCAACTACAGAACTGATTCCTCCCACACCGTCGAGTTAGCCCACGACGGCATCTTGTGGTTCTTGCTCTCCTGCCCGGACCGCCTGCATCTTGTTTCTCGCTCTACTCTGCTGTTGCTAGTCCAACTGCCAGGTAGCTGAGCAGCTTCTGTCTACACTTGTGGATGAATCCTTGCCTGGTATTCAGGTTTCCTGGGGAAGCATTTCCATTATTTCCTCCCTTTAAACTCCAGCGTCTGCCTGAGCACATCTGTCCGACCTCCCCAGTCCAGGGATCCAAGCAGACCCTCTGTCCCTGGGCTCTACGTGACCTCTGGCAGCCACCGGAGGCTGAATCTGTTAAGCTAAGCAGTTCAATCTAGCATTAGCTCAGCTTTTAGATCAGGGTCATCTGTACGCCCTCACTGCCGTCCCATAGACCAGTTTTCCTATTTCGGAACGGTCTTTGCAGCTACGGTTCCAGCTGGCAGGGCTGCAAGTCCCTTGGCTTTGCTTCCACGTCACCCACTAAACATCACCCCTCCCTGCCGTCCGCCAAAATCCCCACCTCCTCCAACCACCTGGAAAGTGGGCTTCTGACCACCCCGACGCTAAAGTAACAAAACACTTCTCTTCTCCCTGACAGCAGGGATGAGCCTCTGACTGCAAACAGTCCCCTGACTCTCCAGGAGCCCTGGAATCTGTTCTGAACTGGTCACTGGCTCACCAAAGTTTTCCTTAGCTTGTGATTTTCTCTTCCCTTTCCATGTACCCACTTAGTTGTATAACAGTTCTTGGCTTATACTTCAATCAGAAGAAAAATGATGGATTCTAACATTTCCTTTGGTAGAAGGTTCACTATAAAAAATAGGGTGAAATTTTTTCAGAAAGGAAATTATGCGAGGAAAGATAAAATACAGAGTATATCAGTATTCAATTTAGGAGGTGTCCGAAAAACTGTTTAGTCCTGAAAAGGCTGAGCTACCAGCTTGAGTTGACGGGTGGAAATGGAATATTCAGAGGTTGTTTGGTGTGACATTTTCATGTGGTTTTGGTTTTATATCTCTGTTTTGACAGCTAAAATCTATACATGCTTTTTACTGTAAGCGACCTCAACTTATTTTGGGAAGGAAGTGGGGTATAAATGACAAGTAAATAACAGAGTTTGGATTAGCACCCAAAAGAAGCCAGCGAGAGGAAAAAAAAATGCTCTTCTTTCTGACAACAATTTTATTATAGACAAATACGGGGAAGTCTTCGCTAGGCACCCTGAAGGTTCTATGTATTAGTTTAGGTAAGGGGTAAGTACTGCTGTTTTTCCTGCGAGGTCAGAATTATACGGCTCAGTAGCCTATGTTCAGGGATATAGAATAGGGGTTGACAGAGGACGGTCCACGGGCCCATCTAGCCCTTTGCCTGTTTTTGTAAGTAACGTTCTACTGAGGCCCGGCTACCAGCCACACACATTTGTTTATGTGTATCTATGACTGCTTCTGTGCTCCGACAGCAGGGTCCTGTGGCTCCCACACAGATCCTGTGGCCTGTTAACCCTAAAATATTTATTCCTTGTCCCTTTACAGAAATAGCCATCCAAGATCTCGAATCTCCATCTTGGACAGTGTCTACTTCTGGCAATAGTCCCCAGACCCTAAACCAAACAAATAATTATCTAGCAAAATTCCTTTCTCCTTCTACTCAATGAAGCCAGTGCAAGGACCTATCGGAACCTCGACCTGAACACATCGGGAGGAACATACTAGACCAGAGACTCATTAGCCGTCTTGCTGCCAGGATTTTCCTCTTGGGCCTTCAATGTTCAGACAGAGAATATTATGAGTTGCTCTGTAGAGCATGCTGATGTAGATAAGCAAGTTTCAGGGCCTTCTGCAGTCACACTGTTAACTGCTGGTGATGGAAATGTGGAGACTCTTTCCTAAATTCTAGTGCCAAAGCCAAGAAGAAGCTTTCACGAACGGAATGGCCACTGCTGCTAGTGAGCCAGGTTCTCATAGGCAGACAGCGCTAAGAGTCCTCGGCTACAAAACTTGTTGAGCCTTGCTATCAGCAGGTCTAACTGAAGCTAAAAGCCGAGCCAAAAATGGAATAATTAGATACTTTCCTATTGCATCATAGTGTGTGGCTAACTACCTCCCACTTTTTGGCCTGTTAAAACAAACATCTCAGTCATGCAACCACCTGTTAATTCTCTGAGTGTTTAAAAAGTAAACATGTTGAACAAGGTGTGTGATGAACTTGGAACGGGGTAGCCAAAGCACAGTCAGTACGGAAAACATCTCTCTTGGGGCCGGACAAGGGACCTTTGGGTCCATTTCATCGTGCATCTCGGGGTACACGCTGTAGAGATGAGTCTGTGTGGGGTGCAGCTGGGCTTAGAAGATGAGGCAGTCTGAAAATTTGGTCAAACTTTGAGATTTTGGAGAATCTCCATCCTAGAGGTGTTTCCTGAACTGTTTTCATATTTCACACTCCAAGGACAGAAAACACTGATGGCCCCTTTAAGACACAAGTTTAAACTCCTTTTCAGACAGACAGAACCAAACCAAACAAAAGGCCCTGGTGGAGCATTTTTAGCAGTTTAGGTTTACAGACAATGGATCACTTTAATTGTTGTCAAACAGATACAAGGAGTTCGACCTGAAAGAGGCTCCATGTGCAATGAAAATCTGGATTTTGATGGTGAGTTATTTAATCAATTAAATCGTAACAATATCTACCTGTTTAACCTGGACTCCCCAAAAGAATTCAATGCTTTCTGTGCTCATTCCCTACTTGTAGATAATACAATATGAATGTTTTGGATACTTTGTGGTAAGAAGCCGAAAGAGCAGGTTTGAGTCTCAATGTACTAATTTACTGTTTCCAGTTCCCCATGTAAGGAGCTTGCCAAGTCACCGCTCTGGCCTCACAAGTAACAAACTGAACAGACTGAAAAATCAGCTCTTTTTTGGATGCATAAGGGAGGGAAAGACAGAAAGACTGCTGCTCCCCAAACTGGGGGAGACCAATAAGCCAAATGGGGAATGTGGCTTCTGGAGCATTCTGGAGCATGAGCAGGAAAACCTGAACGGTAACGGATGGACTGTTAGAGGCTCAGTACGGACAACTCTCTTAGGAACTTCGGGGTGATCCAGTAATGAGGCAGGAGTGGGTGGTTTACAATATCGTGAGATTTACCTCCAGGAGCTCAACCAGCTTCTCATAACAAACATGGGAGGAAAATCCCCTGTGGGGAGAGGAAGAAGAAGCATCTTGAAACACACCAGAGTATTCTGCCCTCAGAGGGAACTAGTTAACCAGAGTCTAACCTGCTGGGGTATTATCAGAGACTAGCTAACCTGACAAGGGAAATACCCAACTTCAGCCCACTAAGCCATCCTGTTTCACCCAAGGAGGGAGAAAAAACACTGAGAAAACCTGTTTACAGTTCAGAGGCAGGGTCACTAAAAGATGAGATCTCGGGGCACCTGGGTGGCTCAGTTTTAGGCGACTGCCTTCGGCTCAGGTCATGATCCCGGAGTCCCGGGTTCGAGCCCCACATCGGGCTCCCTGCTCGGCGGGAAGCCTGCTTCTCCCTCTCTCACTCCCCCTGGCTTGTGTTCCCTCTCTGACTGTGTTTCTCTCTGTCAAATAAATAAATAAAATCTTAAAAAAAAAAAAAAAAAAAAGACTGAGATTTCATCATGGGCTCTAGAATGCTCCCCTTGTCCTTACATCTCACCACCACATTATTAAAGGCCTGTTTGCTGCAGCTCCTTTTACCCAGTGCATCATGTCCGGCTGTCAAGAAAAATTACAAAACATAAGGCAAAACATAACTTGAAGAGACAGGCCAAGATCAATGTGGCAGAGTGCTGGAATTATCAGATGGGTAATTTAAAATATGTTGAGGATTCTATCAGATAACGTAGACAGTATGCAAGTACAGATGAAAAATGTAAGCAGAGAGATGGAAATCAAAGAGTGAACCTCCTCAAAACCTCCCTCCCCAAAATGCTAGGGATGAACATTATAATGTAAATGAAGAATGCCTTTGACAGGCCCAACAGTAGACTGAACATGGCTGAGGAAGGAATCTCTGACCTAGAGATGTATCAATGGAATCCTCAAAAACCAAAAAGAAGAGAGAAATAAGACTAAAAAAAAAAAAAAATCCAAGGACTGTGGGACAGCTACAAAAGCTGTAAAATATGCATAATGGGAACATTACAAGGAGAAGAAAGAAAGGAATACATGAAATATTTGAAACAATAATGACTGAGAATTTCTCCAAATTAATGTCAGATATCAAACCACAGATCTAGGAAGCTCAGAAAACAGTGAGCACGAAATGCCAAGGACACCTATTCTTTGGCATATTATTTTCAAATTACAGTAAATAAAAGATAAAGAAAAATTCCTGAAAGAAACCAAAGAGGGGAGGAATTCTTTATCTATAGAAAAACAAAGACAAGAACCATATCTGATTTCTCAGAAACCACGCTGGTAAGAAGCGATTTGAGAAACAAAGTGTTGAGAGAAAAAAACCCACCAACTTAGAATTCTGTACCCTGTAAAATTATCCTTCAATAATGAATAGATAAAAACCTCCTCAATTGAGCGAGTTTATTTCCAGCAAACCTTGTTTGCAAGAAGTATTAAAAGAAGTTCTTTGGAGAGAAGGAAAATTACATAGGTCAGAAATCTGGATCACAAGGAAGAACGCTGTATAAGTAGAGAAGAATAGCAGGTAAAAGAAGTTTCATTTTTCTTATTCTTAATTGATCTAACAGGTAACAGCTTATTTGAAACAATAATAGCAAAATGTATTCAATTACGCATGCTTATGTATCTGTGAAATGAATGACAATGACATTAGAGGCGCGAGAAAGAAATTAAGATAATTGTGTTATTGGGGCATGTGGTGGCTCAGGTCATGATCCCAGGGTTCTGGGATTGAGCCCTGCATCAGGCTCCCCGCTTGGTAGGCAGTCTGCTTCTCCCTCTCCCTCTGCTCCTCCCTACCCCCTACCCCCACTCCACCCTAGTTGTGCTCTAAGAAATGAAATCTTTAAAAAAAAAAAATGTGTTATTATTATAAGGTACTCATACTATCCCTAAAGTTGAGTAGTTGCATGAAAGTGGAATTTTTGTGTTTTTTTTTTTTGCTTGGATTGGTTGGAACTGCATACTGCAAACTCCAGGGCAACCACAAACACAGGTTAAATATAAAAGTACAACTGATATGACAAGAAAAAAGAGTTTCAAGCTACTTATTTTTTCTTGTCTCCTTGTTGGCAGGGAGCTTGAGAAGTGGTTGACCAACAGACTGGAAAAGAAGGGTGTAATAGGCGGAAAAGCAGTGGTGAAATAAGAAGCCCCAACGACTCGTTAACTGAGCAAGCAGGTTCTGAACGCTTATCTCTGTGTCATGCAGGAACACGTAAGACATCAAGGTCATCAACGATGGGGGGTGGGGTCTGGGAGAGTTATGTTCTAAACAAATTCCAAAAAGAGACCAGAGTCAAAATTCTAGGAAATAAACACCAGGGAACAAGAACTGGCCAGTTAGTACCTGCTGGGGACAAGTACTTAGTAGGGAAGTCAGAGAACCACATCCTGAGGCAGAAGGGCCAAAAGAGCAAAGGTGCAAGATAAAAACAAACGACTTAGGGGTTCAGCGTCCTTGATGAGACTAGTCAGGAACTAGGAGAATTGCAGAGAGGATAGGGCTTAGCAAGAAGCAATGAGCACTAAAGTCAGGGATAGGAAATGAAGTAGCCTGGAAACCCTAAGAGGTAAGTGAAGGTGTTAACTTTCAGAATGATGGTCTGACCATAAGACGGGTCTTGCCTTGTGGTGTTTGACTATACTTCCCGCAGGGGCAGGTCCCCCTTGTCAGGGGGTGGGCGATGCTGTGCTTACTAAACTCAGCCCATGAGGTGACAGCATTTGGTTGAAAGGGTTGAAAGCTCACTGGAGAGTTTAGTTTTTGATGAAAGAACTGAGTCTATAGACAGTTGATGCCATTTATAAACTGTAGGAAAGTAGGCTGAGCGTGGGCGCCTGGAGGGAGGAAGGTGGTAGCCGTGTGAAAGCAGAGAGATGCCTAAGTGGACAGAGCACTTAATGTAAGAAATGTGACAAGCGATCCCGTCTGGGGTTCAGAAAGCGCTTCTTCATGGTGTTCGAGATGGAGCAAGCATGTAAGGCTAGAAGCTGAGTGTGAGAGGCTGTGGCAATGCTTCGGGGAAAAGGAAAACATCCCATCCCAGATTCAGCTAGGGCGAGGAGAGGAGGTGGGATGGATCGAGGAAAAGCAGGGGCGGGACAGACGGCTCTTGGTGACTCATTAGGTAAGGAGTACAAGACAGAGAAGAACAGTGGAGTGGCTATGATTTGGGGCTCAGATAAGGTAACCAACAGGAGAGAAGTGCCCTGCACCAATACAAGGAACCTGGGCAAAAATAAGTTTTTGGGGGGAAGAGAATAAGGAGGGGAATTAGGTTTGAAAAGAATGTGTTTGAGTGGCTGGCCGTGAGACACTCGGGGAGATAATGAGAGGGGGCTAGATACAAGGGCATGGCGCCGGAGGAGAGATGGGGCCATAGATTTGGGAGTCATGAGCCTGCCGGTGTAGTTTAAAGCAGGAGAGGGGATGCGATCACAGGGGAAGCATATGGAACAAAGGAGGCAAGAAAATAAGAGAAGATTGAGATGCCAACAAAGCACAGCTCTGACCTTGGGCGAGGAATCTGCTCTGGGCCTCATGTGTGATATGCGGGAGGTGCATCAGGCCAGTGGTTCTCAAGCCTCGTTGAGGGTTGGAACCAATGAGGAAAGTTTAAAATGTACCAGTGTTCTGGTCTTAATCCCCAGTGACACTGAGCTAATTGGCATGGTGGGATGTAGGCAAGGGTATGACTTAAAAGCTCTTGGGTTTTCCAGTGTGTAGCCAAAGCTGAGAAGCACTGGCCAGGATCATCTCCGAGGTCTCTCCTGGCTGTTAGCCTCTATCTTCCCCACTGTTTTTCAGCTTTCACTATTCTGGGTTCTGAATGCCATGAAGCATTTTCATTCTTAATCTCCATATTATGTCTGCAGCTTTGCATTATTTCCCAACCTCTTCTGTTGACTCTGTGCGGGAAATCCCCTGGGGCACAGTGAGGCTCTAGCTGCAGAGAACAGACTACTGTTACATACTTAGTTCCCTACTTGGTGAGTGCTTCTGAAAAATTAATGGAAAGCTAATTTAACAAACCTGAACCTTGATTTTGTTATCAAGGCATAAAACATCAGAAACTTAATTAAAAGCACTTGACATTATCAGCACTCGCTCACAATCTCACCTTTACATTGGACACATTTGGATGGTGTCCCTAAGACGATAATAAACATCCAAGATCACTAAGAAAGAACAGGTCCCTGGCATCTAAAACAAGGAACTTCAAAATTCAGAAATGAGTCAAAAAAAAAAATCAGTGATGTGAAATACATTTGGTGGTCACAAACACCTCAAATACGCAACAACACAGATAAACTTCAAAATGCCACCTGCTTCTCCTTCATGAGGCGCACATGTGATACTCTTGTGCTCCGTGAGAAATGGCAGAGGAGAGAAAGGAAAACAAAGAAAAATAGGTTGCTCTAAGTCTACATACATTTTCTACCTCCTCCTTTCTACTAAGGTCTGGAAGGGAACGGCCACGGCCATGAAACGGTGCCGACGGACCGTACTCTTGAATTCCCTTCTCTGCCTCCAGTTAGAGCAAACTGAATGCACGTTTTGGGTTCTTTGGGGTTTGGCATCCCCGCCATGGGGGCGGCGCGCCGTGTAAGCAGGTCTCGAGGACACGGAAAACAGGATTCTCAGAGCGCGTTAGCAAAGGGACCAGTGACTCCGCTCACCCATTGTCAACGGTACTGAAAACAAAACAAAACAAAACCCAACCAGGCAGATGTGGAAATGTACCGCTGATTCTCAAGCAGAGCACGGATCTGTGGGAGCACTTTCTTTCTTTTGGCTTTCTGGCTGCTGAAATAATCTGGGTGAAACCGTAGGTGTGATAATCAGCCCCTCATTTTCGTGGTGGGTGTGGGAGAGGCACAGGGGCCGCATCTGCCCTAGAGGTCCTGGACTGGGCGACAGATGCTGGAAGGAACCCTGCATCAATTCAGCTGAAAACAGATCAAGTGTAAGTGACCATATCTTCTTATATCAAGTTCACCTTATTTTCTAAAGAGAACGTTTGTTTGCAAGGAAAGGTCATTCTGTGGTGACAAAGGCATGACCCAGCACAGGGGAAAGGAAGGAGACTGAACTATTTTGCCCTGAGAAGTGTTGCCGAAACACGTGGCCATTACAAGCAGTTAGAAAAGAAATAGCCTTTCAACATAAAACAAATCCCTGTAAAGTTAAAAAGACAAAGTCAAAGGGTACCCAGCGCTACCGACCACACAATGGCTCATTCAGAGTTGCTTTGTGTGGGAACTCCGGTGCTCCAAGTAGCACACAAGAACAGGAGCTGCTATAAATATCAACTCAATATCACTTATCCTCACTCTGACCTTGTAACTGACCACAAGAGAGAGCTAACTTTACTTCTTATCTGGATTACTGGAGTATTATTTTCTTTCCTGATCTCTCTGGGCCCACGTTTCACCGTCCAAATCGAGAGCTGGTGGAAAATTCAGCTGACCACTGATTTTTGTAGTCTGCGATTTGTTTTTACAGTTCTAAGTAGCTGGGGAAAAAAACCCACAACCCTCCAAGAAGAAGAGTACTGGTGACATGTGAAAATGATATGAAATTCAAATCGCACCCAAGCTCTGATGGGGCCCGGTCAACTGCTCATGCAGCGCCTATGGTTGATTCTGTGCTTGGGGACACGAGATAAGGGGTATGACAGAAACATGCGACCTCTAGGCCACACACAGTGACCATCTGGCCCTTTACGGATAGTCTGCAAACCCTTGCTCGAAATCCCTGGTGTCGAGCCCAGCTGCGCGTGGCAATGCCTGGGGGTGCAAAGAGTACTGATGTGTGGGGTCCCCTGCCCCAGGCTCAGAGCTGATCCGCTTTGGGTCTCAGTAGTTCGACAAAGCAGAGCAAACAGGTTTTAATCTAATTCCTGTTACATGTTCTTTCACACAATTCTAGTATTTCAAGACCGATTCACAGGGATAAAGATTACCCACGGGTGAAGGGGTTTCCCTGTTATTTTTAAAATTTAAATATATTTTTAAAAGATTTTATTTATTTATTTGGCAGAGAGAGATCACAAGTAGGCAGAGAGGCAGGCAGAGAGAGAGGGGGAAGCAGGCTCCCCGCCAAGCAGAGAGCCTGATGCGGGTCTCGATCCCAGGACCCTGAGATCATGACCTGAGCCAAAGGCAGAGGCTTAACCCACTGAGCCACCCAGGCGCCCTATTTTTAAAATTTAAAACATTCCTTTACCATCTGACAGGATAACCTTTCTCATAGTGATATTTTAGAAGAACTAGCAGTTACAACGCTGAAACTCTGCCAGCCCCTCCCACCACCACAACCCCCTCAAATAATGTGGCCAACAAATTTGCTTCTCTGTACTACACTATTTTTATTTTCGTCCCTGAAGTTTTACTTGGTTACAAATTATTTGAAATTAGGGAGAGGCTGGGGACAAACGGTCTCACTTAATAGTGGCTGGCACCTGTAAATTATTTTAAGTAGGGACAAACTGTACAGTTAAACCAAAAGCAAAAATAGGAAGCCTGATTAGCGGTGTGACTCGGAGAGGGTAATGTCTGCCGGCTCTCACAGGCGCAAGGCGGGTTTTTCTAGTGAGTGCCGTGGAGGTCTCCACACTTCTGTATTGTCATCACACGCCTCTCTTCCTTTTACCTGCGGGGAGGTGGTGACGTGCCTTTACCAGCACTCCCCGAGGATGCTCCGGGGAGCCCAACATCATGAAATCCAGAGTTGGGCAGTCTGCATCTACACGAACCAACTCTATTAACGCTCCGAGCCTCATACCAGCTTCCAGAGGCTAATCCACAGAGCACCCAGGGGGGGAAATGATGAAAAAAGAATGGAGGAAACTCAATTTCTCTGACCTGCAGACAAGCTGCTATCCAGTTCTAAAAACTGATCAAAACCAATGCATCTCCTTGATGACCCCACATAACCCCTGGCGTCACCCCATTTGAAGAGAAGCCTGCAAACTGTTCTGGGCCAGTTACTGCTGCATCTCCAGATAAGCCCACAACTTGCTTTGATTATGATTCCACGACTGGGACCCGGCAGGTCAGACATGACAACGGAGGGCTGATGACTCCCCTACTTTCTACATCTAATTTAGCACCTATTGCAAAAAATCATTTCCATCACCGACACACCACCACTGATCTCTCTGCCCCATCACACCAATAAGGAGAGTCTAAAATTCATTTCAGGGGTGGCTGGTCTTTTTGGCCTGTCTCCTCCTCCAGCCCTATGTCAAAAACAGACTGATTTTTGTTCCATATATTAAACATACACATTTTCCTTTTTTTTTTTAATCTGTGTCCTTTATGCTCAAATCGCCTTTATTTGATGACCAGAGGACAATTTAATATACAGTTCCATCTCCTCCCTTCTCTCATCCTCACGCGGCTTCAGAATCAGGGGAATTCTTCATCCCGCGGAGCGAGGTTACTGCATAGCCAGCCAGGGGGTGAACACTTCTGAGGCTGGCGCTGTGCCGCAGGAGAGAAGGACACAGGTACGCATGTGAGGGGCGGAGGCCGGGGAGGGATGCTGGCCGAGGCCTGAGGAAGTGAGAACGAGGGCGAGGCAGGAGGAACACGAAGCACGAGGTTTCTCTTGAGTCCACTCCAACACCTCAACAACCCTCGTTATTTACAATCCACGTTGTAATAATAGCTTTCATGAAATTAATCCATATTCACACAAATGGGGAAAAGCTGCCCAAACACTGTAGATAGCAAATGACGGGCCTGACCACTTCAGGTCATGAGAAAACAGGCAGAACAGGATGCTGGGGCTCTTTCTACCACCGCAGGCTCCAGGGGTGGCGGGGAAGGAGGGGTTAAAGCACAGCTGTCCCATCAGCCAGGCTCTCCGACCTCAGGGGCCCGTGTCTACCACCTGCGCACATCTGCGGGGTGTCCGAAGGCCTGTCCACTCAGCCTCGGGGTACTGTCCCCTGTCACTGTCCCTGTTTCCTCCCCTCTTCAGAGAGGGAGAGCTAAGGAGTGAAAGGGCCCCACCATCTCTTAGTGCACATATCCTGTCCTTGCTGCCTTTCTGCTTTTTCAACAGGAGACAATCCTAAGTTTTTTTTCTTTTTTTTTTTTTTTTTTAAAGAGATTTTATTTATTTGAGAGCGAGGGAAAGTGAGAGAGATTACAAAGGGGGAGGGAGAAGCAGACTCACCGCTGAGTGAGAACCCAATGTGGGGCTCGATCCTGGGACCCTGAAGTCATGGCCTGAGCCCTGCAGGCAGATGCCTAACCAACAGAGCGACCCGGTGTCCCTGTTGCCATTTTTTTTTTTTTTTAAAGGCCTATAGGCTTAGCATGTGCGCACATTTGGGCTGCAGAAGGACATCAGTACCTTGGAAAAAGCTCACTACCTGTGAGGAACATAAAGGAGTTCTGCTTAAAGTAATTTTAATCAATCCCAAAGGCTAAACATTTTTTGACAATTTACATAGTACTATTTTCAGAGTGCTCCCAACTATATTTTAATGATAAGCACTCAGGGACTCAAGGGTTCACTGAATGTCTGCCGTGTGCATTTTTATCAGCAATCAATCCCCTTCGTTCATGCAGTGCCTGGATCTCCTGGCTTTCTCCATCGCCAGGAGCCAAGAACTATAAACTCCTTCCTTTCTTGTTTTATTTCAGAGCACTGTGGGACATTATCAGCCTATTAACTGCAGGGAAATTGCTCTATGTTCTTTTCGCTTCTTCTTCTTTCTCAAGGCCCGCAGCTTCCTTGCTCTTTCTCCTCGTGTGTGCCTACAACCCACTTCTGCGTTGGAGAGCACAGCCCGCTGTTTCTCTCGGGGTCTTTTGTGTGTTTATGCTGCTGAACTGCTGAACAACTGAACGTTTTTCCTTACTGTAGTCCCTTCCCTCCTGGCCTTCCAGGCCTTGGGTCACGTAAGGATTCTGTGGTGTATACATTAGGCTACTTCTTGGTCGAGGTTTTTGGCTTTTCTGTGCTGCTGGGTTGGTATCTCGGATTCCTGAGGGGTGGTCAGGCTAACTGTCAACTGTCCATCTATTTTTTTACCACCACAATTTTGTTGTTGTTTCCTCTCCTGTTTCTTTAGCCTTGTGGGTTAATAATATGTGTAATAAAAGTCTCTGCACTGTAGTCTTAGGAGGATTGGAAGAGAATGAAATTTCATCTATCTAGAAATTTCTTTTCAAACATGAAGCCAAACTTATTCTTGGACAAACTGTTAGTATTCTTAAAAAAAAAAAAATCTCTTAATTCACTTAGATCACTTATTACACATCTGGGATTTATAAGTTTCTCTTTCAAAAGAATCAATTTAAAGAAGAAAGTAAGTGATGATCTAATATTAGAACCCCTGATATAAATGTGAAGAAGTTTGGGTAACACCAGAAGTTATTTTTATGTATTCTGTCTATGCATCTTTAAGAGACAGACAGACAGACAGACAGACACACACACACACACACACACACACGCACACACACACACAGCACCCCTTGTCTGGAGGTTCTGTAAGAGTAAGTAATCCCATAAGCTACACGATCAATCTCTAACAGCAAAAGGCACTGTGAAAGTGGCATTTACAACTCTTTTTTGTTTGCTTATTTTCCCCAAACACAACAGATTCTGTGTCTTCTGAAGACTGTGTTCAAAGACAGAAGGAACTGTGTTCTGGCTGTGAGAAGGTGCCAAAGCTGGGCCCACCCTCCCGGTCCGGGGGGCACGTACAGTCGGGCTTAACCTACAGCCTTACAGATGCTCCCTTGTACGGCCACCCTAAGATCAGGTCAGATGTTAGCAAAATGCTTTGCAACGTCGGCACATAGTAATCACTCAATAAAAGTTAGCTCCTATTATCAATGAGCAAGCTTCTTCATTAGACTTCCAGTGAACACAACTCTGTAATAGTTCAATAATATCTTATCGCAAGCTACGGTTTAACAGACGTCTATTCAGCCACAGTTACAAAGATGGGACCCTCGTAAACTTTCTTCATAAATGACCAGATGTGTGTCTCCATGAAGTCAAGGAATGACAACACGCTGTAGAGCAACACCCGAAAACATCATCAAGTTGATTTCTAACCAGTGCTTCAGTTCATATGGAAATTTCCATTTCAGTTTGTTATATCCATGCACTTTCAAAATTCCCAAAGCAAACAATAACTCCAGCATCCTCCGATCTTACCTTCCAGAATTAGTACTGCCTTTATGGCATATTCTGTCCCATGTACCTTAGTCTGGCGTATAATGTCTGACCTGCTCTGACCCTCGTTCATCGTGCCTTACTGTGCTTCCTACAGGTGTCCCTCCCTCACCTACAAGAGTTGAGCCATGATGCCCTCCCTTTGGTTTCTCTGTGCTCATGAATTCTGAAGGTCTCTGTGTGCAAGCCAAGGTTGGCCCCACATACCTCTGCAGAGAGGTCTCTGCTCATCCACAGTAAATCCACCCAGTCTTTATTTGTTATATTAATCTATTAATTTGCAACATACTCTCTGGTATTTTGCTGATTTTGTTTGTTTGCTGTTTTCCTCCGAGGCTAGAATATAAGCTTCCCGAGAAGAGAGTCCTTACCAATGCTGTCCAACACTGAGGAGTCAGGTGCATAGAAGCACCTAATAAATATCTGCTGAGTGAAAAGGGGGAGAAAAAAATCATAAAGGCAGTCCTCAGGATTAAATAGGTTTCGCAAAAAACCTTTAAATCCACATTTAAAAAAGTATGGGAGACCATTAAGTTTCCAAGCCCTTATGTGTGGTTTCCAGCGTCCCTTATATCAGGCCCGACACATCTGTGGCATGGGGTCTACCAAAGAATACTGGCCCTGAAAACACAGCTCCTAGGGTAATGAAATTTTATTTTTTCTCGTAACCAAAAAGAAAAAAAAAATTTTAAAGATTTTATTTATATGACAGAGAGAAACACAGCCAGAGAGGGAACACAAGCAGGGGGAGTGAGAGAGGGAGAAGCAGGCTTCTCGCCGAGCAGGGAGCCTGATGTGGGACTCGATCCCGGACCTAAGCCGAAGGTAGTCGCTTTACCAACTGAGCCACCCAGCCCCCCCCCCCAAAAAAAGTAAAATTTTATCTTTAAATTTTATTTTTGGCTTATTTTTTTTTAAACTTAATTTTCTGGGCCAAGATTAAAAGAGTACTAAGCATCAATGGTTTTAATAATTAAACAGGTATTAAAAAGAAGACAACAGGGCCCAAATACAGTCATTTATGCTAAGACCTGCATTGCCAAATGAAGATTTAATTACAGTTCTGGTGCCAGAAGCATACTCTTAAGCCATTTCATCAGGAATCACTTGATCAGCACCGGTCAGGTCATGTGCCCGATAAAGACCCCTGCCATCCTCTAAAGGAGAGTAACCTTGCGGTATAACCAGCCTGCTCCCTTCTGCCTCTAAGTTTCTCATTTGTGTAGCTCCTCAGAGCGCTCCTCCATCTGCTGGACTGGATGCTGCCCCATTCATGAACTGTTGACTAAAGCCAGATCTTTAAAATTTACCCAGGTGCGTTCTGTTTCTGCAACACAGGTTTTGTACGTACACACACACATTCCCTAATTTTGTCTTCTCCCCCTGCCCCCATTAGTCGTGGGTGGTGAAAAGGCATCTCTCTCTTTCTCTCCCTTTTTTTTTTCTTTTAAAGATTTTTTATTTATTTGACAGAGAGAAACACAGCCAGAGAGGAACACAAGCAGGGGGAGTGAGAGAGGGAGAAGCAGGCTTCCCGCAGAGCAGGGAGCCCGATGTGGGGCTCGATCCTGGGTCTCCGGGATCATGACCTGAGCCGAAGGCAGTCGCTTAACCAACTGAGCCACCCAGACGCCCCTCTCCCTCTTTTTTTAAGCAATCTCTACACCCAACTTGCAGTTCATGACCCCAAGATCAAGAGTAGCATGCCCTACCAACTGAGCCAGCCATGCACCCCTTTCTTCGTTTTCTTAAACTGAAGACATTAATGCCATACAACCGGCACCTAACCTTTGGTGGGATAGGGGTCCCTTTAAGAATCTGATGAAAACCAACGAGTCCCTCCCCCAGGGGGGGAAAGTACATATAGACTGTTAGACTGTTCTACACAAGTCTGGTTTCCAGACCCTCAGAAGCCTTTGGCTACAGTAACCCAGGCCAAGAAACTCCTGTGGTTTTCAATTCCCTCTAGAATCTCCTTAAGGCATACGAATTTTAGAATATTCATCTTACCACCTACTAAGCTCAGAATGCCAGCTTATCTTTTTTGTTTTCTATTTTAAAAATTGAGAAAAGTAAATGCTAAGCTTTTAATTCCTGGAAACACGAAAAACAGTAAAGCTATGTGGTGATGATTTCGTATCTACAGATGACAAGGTATCACTTAGCACTCTTTACATCATATTGATTTGCAAGACTCTTAGGAACACAATTTCAATGCAAAGACAAAAAAAGTGTTGTAGAGCCAAGTATTAATAAAAGCAGTTAGTGAAAAATAAACACAGCTCTAAACTTTTAAACATGTGGCACCCTCTAACTTTGTTTTTAACTTGGCCATACTTTTTCCATTATAGATGGTGATTATATTCTGGGAGAACTTACAAGCCCGCAAAACCCGAAACAGTAACAGCAATGACGACAAGCAATCCAGACACTTATTTAACCTGCAGCCCATTTGCCTTGTTTCAACTGTGCTTAAGGACCACTTATACCCTGCTTCTGTGAATGTTTTTCCGGTAATCAGGTCATCTGGAACCAAGCTCAGCATGGTCTGTCTCGGGTTCTGTCCCATATTCTGAAGCGACTGTCTTTGTTTCTGATCTGACTTTCTCTGGAAGGTTTACGTGAAGACTAGGTACTGGCCAGATGGCCAAGTATGTTGTTCTCACGAATGAACCTATTTCTTTAAGTTCGTGTCTTTATCCAGCCTTAGCAGTAAGTACGTGGTCAGCCTACACGTCATCGTTCATTCAGCAAGCACTCACTGTTGGTGTCTCCCTCTGAGACGTGGACAGGGAATAAACGGAGACAGGAACAACCCAGTCACGTGACACAAATCACTCTGCACAGGGCTCTAAAAGCCCATGGATGGTTTCATCTGTGCACTATGAAAATATATTAACAGTTTTGGACAAATGTGTTTTCTGGGAAGAGTGCATATGCCCGTGTGCATGCCTAGTGTGCGTATGGCAAGTATTACGTATAATCAGATTCTCCAAAAATGTTAAGAACCATTGGCCTAGAATTAGGGATGGGTGAAGGTCTCTTACAAACTAGTCATTCGGTGACCATGGAAGCCAAGGGCTTTAAACATTCAATGTTCTCAAAGGACCCGCTGAGCACCGTGAGGAAGGAGCAAGGGCAGTGACACAGGGAGAGGTGTCCTCGCCTGCTCACTGTTCCTGACAAGTGAGAGGGGCAGAAGCGAGCCCGGCTCTCCCTCTTTAGAAGGCAGCGGCACAAGCACATCCTTTGGTGTCTGAGTCTCCATTTTAGGTGGTTCTCAGAGTTTCAGTTACAAGCCACATATAATCCGTCTTCCTTCCAATAAAAAACCATGCCCCCCCATTCTACTTCCAGTGATGTCTGGCATCACTCTCTCAGTCTTCGATGCAAAACCAGGCACATAATCTGCCCATAATTTCACGCAGTTTATACTGTTTCACTTTGTGGGGCCTAAATGCCGAAAAGGAAGAGTGCACAAGACCTACCAAAGGATAAGCAGACAGATAGGGTCACATTAAAGAACAACAAGAGATAATAAGCAAGGGAGTCAGGAGGCCACAGGAAACTCCTAATCAGTGCTTGGAATATCAATATTTCATTTCCTGAAAAATACTTTTTTTTCTGACCATGACATCTAGATCTAATGAGCTGCTTAAGAATCGAAGATGAGGCACTATGATGGTTTTTCACTTTCACATTTCCTCAAAATTTTCATTCTGTTTTTCTCCTCTTTTCAATACAGATTAACAAAAAGGTCAAAGTGTAAAAGGAATTTGGGCACAGCAAGGGAGAGCTTACACCGTGGATGTCACCTGAAGCTGGTCTTAGGGTGAGAGAAACATGGCAGCAGGTGGGGAGGCAAAGGGAACAGGTTAGCGATGAGACCCAACGCCAGCACGACCCTCAGCAGGGACCACTACCCCTGGGAGCAGGTTAGAGATGAGACGATGCCAGCGCTGACCTCGGCAAGGACCGCTACCCCTGGGGGCAGGTTAGAGGGGGAGCAGGTAGGAGATGAGACCGACACCAACGCTGACCCTCAGCAGGGACCGCTACCCCTGGGGGCAGGTTAGAGATGAGACCGACACCAACGCTGACCCTCAGCAGGGACCGCTACCCCTGGGGGCAGGTTAGAGATGAGACCGACGCCAGTGCTGACCCTCAGCAGGGACCGCTACTCCTGGGAGCAGGTTAGAGATGAGACCGACGCCAGTGCTGACCCTCAGCAAGGACCGCTACCCCTGGGGGCAGGTTAGAGGGAGAGCAGGTTAGAGATGAGACCGACACCAACGCTGACCCTCAGCAGGGACCGCTACCCCTGGGGGCAGGTTAGAGATGAGACC